>CAODLS011797857.1:0-21586 GCA_948243855.1 Flueggea neowawraea | reverse complement strand
CCTCAATTCTCTCTCTTCCTCTTCCCTTTCCCTCTGCTGCCTTTCACAATCTAATCTCTCTTGCCTTTCTCTTGCTTCTCTCTGTTGAGCTTCTTGCATATCTCGGTCCAATTGCCCAGAATCCCTACTTCTAGCAGATTTTAGATGTTCCCTCTCCCTCATCTGTCTGAACTTAGCCTCTGCTTTATCCATAGCCTCCTTCATTGCAGCAGCAGATGCTGCAGCAGCAGAAGAATTTGTTTCCACATCTACACCAGAGAAAAAATCTGCATGTTCATTAACATTATTCTGGGTCCGACCCATTGCAAAATCCACCAGTTCATCTATAGGAGATGCGGCTGAACTCCTTGTAGCCTGAGCCGACCTAGGGCTTTGTGAGTAATGATAAGAATTTGAGAACGAAGAATAATCATTCGCTTTATTTCTTGAGTTGTTAGATGAGAAAAAACCTCTGTCTGACTTTGAAATCCGTGGTGGTCTAGGAGGTGGGGGTCTTGAAGGTGGTGGAGCACTTGTGGGTTGAGTGAAAAGAGGAATCTCAGATATAGTAAGCCAAACATCATCATATGATTCTGCAACATCTTCAGATCTTGGAGATGAAATTGTCTCACTTGGACTGGCCTTTTCATGTGGGGGAGGAGAGAAAGTCCAACGACCAGATCCACGAAAATCTGTAGAAGCACTAGGCATATCAAATAGGGTTTCATGAGTTTCTGGAAGATCATCAACAGGCCTTTTCTTTTGTGAGGAGTCTTCACCATTCTCCACTGGATATTTGTCAACTGGTTCTCCACTGGTAGTGGCATAAGAACCAGCAACGCTTGGTCCTGACCTTGTAGGGCTTCTATCTTTTCCTTTCTTATTGGCCTCAGGTGACATTGGGGGCACAGGTTTTCCAAGACTATCAAGAGGATCTAAATCTTCAAAGACTCCCCTGTTTGCAGAAGAACTGTTAACTTTTGTGTTCCCAGAGCTACTAAATCTTCTAATTTCATCTAATGGGTCTGTAAACAACCCTGTGGATGAAGCAGGAGGGATTGAAGTTGACTCTAGGACAACAAAGGGGTCATCCAATACACTGGAGGTTGTTTTGGCTGAAGTTAAAGATGGTTTCCGGGAATGATTAGACTCCGAAGTTGACCTGTGCAAAGTAGTACTGTAAATATGAAGTAATGTTTATTGCACACCTAAAATGAAGAAAATTTAGTGTAGAATCGACTGAATCAGGGAACTAAAACAGTTTCCTATTACACCCTACACGCCTGAAATGTCTGTTCGCTATTGCTTCTCTTCAATTATATTGAAAGAATACTAAAATAAAAGAAACAAGGACATAAAGTAGGATGAAACAAGATCCCCACCAAGCTGCAAGGTGTCAAAGTAAATCTTGCTTTTTTACTATGAGATACACGAGTATCGAAACATCCAACCATGCATTTATTTCAAACATAAAATCACTGCACAAAAGCCGACAGAAAGATTAAGTGATGATACGGCAATAATTAGCAAAAAAACTGCCGATGGCTAGCAAACTAATTACAAACCATAATCTCCAAAATGTAAGTGACAAGTTATGGCTGAGAACAAGCGTATTGCATATTAATGCAAATCGCAATGTATTATACCAATAAAAGACAGACAGTTGCTAATATTCAAATAACTACCTTCAATGGACCACATTATACAATACCGCATCAGATCACATCACGTTATAATTTCAATCAATCATTCACTCACCAAATGCCAAATAAATCAAGAACAATAATAACAGACTCCAATCTAAATCGACAAAAAACAAAAAAATACCTGCCAACACTAGGAGAACTACTCCGTCCAAATCCAGGAAGCAAATCATCGAAAACCGGCGAATCAGTCTCCACCTTCGCACTCTCCTTCCTCGGTTGCGTCTCTTTCCTACCCAAATTTCCCAACAGATCATCAAAAGGCGAGCTATTCTGACTCTTCCGCTTCGGCGAAGAACCCGTAGTGGCCCCCATCGAAGCAAATACGTCATCAAACTTTCCTCCACCACCACCGCGAACACCTCCAAATGACGCACTTTTCAAATCATCAAACGGAGAGCTGCTATTGGTCTTAGCAAACACGTCATCCAACTTCGTCGAATGAGCCCCACCAGCAGAAGATGCGCTTTTAATCCCCGGCAATCCATCGAATATATCGTCGTCGTAAACAGGCTTGTCGTACGCGGGAAGCGACGACGACTTCGCATTCTGGTCTTTAAAAATTGAGTCGTAATCGAACGACGAAGAAGACACTGTTCCGCCTCCACCTCGCGATTCCGAGTACTTCGGAGGGCCTCCGAAGACGTCGTTGAACAACAGGCCGTCGGAGCCATCGTGATCGTCGAAAACAGGTCCAGATTTGTTCAAAGACGATCGAGTTTGTCCCGAGCCAGATCCGAGCCCGTAACCGGAGCTAGTGTTGTTACGAGGCGGGGCCATAGGAGCCGATTTGCCTTGGGGCTTGTAGCCGAAATCACGAGCTAGGAGTCCCGGGAAATCATCCATCGGAGATTGGCGGATCGTCGAGGTTGGAGGTGGGAGGGTAGTTTCGGAATAAACAAAGAATTCTTTCGTTTTCTTTAGATCTAGAGAGAGAAATGATAAGAGAAATAATGGAAGAAATGAAGGAAGGAAAGGGAGGGGTAAAAAGAGAAACAAAATTAGAAGGTGACTAGTCTATTATTCGTAATTTAAAAAGTTAAAAAGAAAATGGAATATAAAATTAATAATTATAATAAAGGACATTAATCAAAGATGATTAAGAATAAAAGGGTGATTAATATTTAATTAACGCAGTGAAATGAGATTAGCGAAATCATGTCTGCAATTAATCTTCTCCGTCTCAGAGGAGACTTCGCCGTCGCCGTCTTCTTCTTGCTGTGTTTCTTCCTCTGTTTGTGAGAATCATGAAATGAAATTATTTTCTGTTCTTTTATTATTGCGTTGTTTCTTTTCACATTTCGTGTTTTAATAATGGCCCACCAAAAAGCTTTTTTTTTTTACAATGGATCCTCGTAGTTTGAGTTTATTTGCAGTTGGGGCCATGTAATTGTGGAATACTTATCTTCAAGGACCTTATGTTGGGTCTTTTGATTTTTTTGTCACGAAGTTGGGTCTTTTGATTAAATTACTCTTTTAATATCTGATTGATTCGAATTCAAATCAATTATATTTGGAAAAATTCTCAATATCACAAACTAAAACTTTTTTATACCTTAATCTTGACTACAAGATCTTTATTTAAATAAGTAGGTGTTTGTAATTCTATCATAATACATGATAATTTATAGGGCCAAATCTTATGTCGTCCCTGAGTTATAGTGTAATATATTTTTCGGTTCTTGAGTTTTAAAAAAGCTCATTTGTACTCCGTGAGGTCCTTAAAAACTCTCTTACGGTCCTTGAAAAGCTCTTCTGCGGTCCCTAAAAAGCTCATTTGCGGTCTCTGCTAAGGACCGTAGAGGAGTTTTTCAAAACTCAGGGATCGCATAAGAGATTGCTTGATACCTTAGGGACGGCAAATGATTTGACCCTAATTTATAATTAGTAATTGATTGATAGTTGATGTAAAATTTAGAGAAAGTTGATAGGATGAAATTGAATTTTACTTAGATATTGTCTAAATTGAATTTAAAATCAACTTAGACAATTTAGCAATTTTTTTCCACATTTTATTAGCATATCATACCTTTTATTATAGAGGAAATTACCCGGCATCTTCACTTTGGATATTTAAATTTCAGAAACAAAAAATCAATCTAAATAATAACTGAAATACAACACGCTAGATTTAAATTTTTAGAATGCATAAAGTGTTTTTCATGTGTCTTTCCCCTCTCCCCTAATTGTTCTCTAGCGTGTGTTCTTTCCTCTCCTCCCTCCTCTCTCTTCTCTCTGTGCCTCCTATCGGCTTCTCTTCACCATCCACCCACCTTGTATGCCTCTTCTCTTCTTTTATTCTTTTTTTCTGCCTTCATATTTCATTATGTCTTCTTCTTGTTTTTGTTGTTTGAGATTTGACGAGAGAGATTATGGTGGGAAGCTATTTTGGTCGATGACAGTGATGCGTGAGAGAGAGATCGAGACGAATGAGAGAGCGCGAGGGAGGGAGAGTATTTTAATGGCGACGAACGAAAGAGAGATCGAGAGAATGAAGAAGTGTGTGAGATTGAGAGAGGGGGATGGCAGCGACGACTATGGCTTCAAAACTCTAGCTGCAGCCCCGATCTTCTTGTTATTTTTTTTAAATTACATCTTAGCCACTGAAATATTTGGTAATTGCACAAAAAGTAACCCCGTTGTTCTGGCTTTGTACTCAGTTGTATTTAATTTGGTCTCATTTTTGTATTCATTTTCGCATGTGTAAAATGAGAACAACTCATGCTCATTTTGTACTCATTTTGAATATGGTATATAAGTACATTTTGTTATCATTTTTTGTATTTAAAATTCTAAGTACAAGTTGGTCTCGTATTGTACTCATTTCTATCTTACGGTCAAATTTTTCTGACGCATGGTCAACACGCAGTCAAAATGTGGTCACAAGGTCAAATTTGGTATTTTTAAAATTTTAATATAAATTTTGGTTTTTTTTGTGTACATTTTGAATGGTGTTGCCTTTCTAAAATTTAAAATTTTTTTGGGAATATTTTTTTATTTTTTTCCCTTTATTATAATTCTAACAAGAATTTTTTTTCTTTTTGCCTTCTTATTATTACAACCATTCATTCTATTAATTTAGAATTTACGTCTGGTGTGGCCATGATTATTATTTGTTGGATTCCCTTAAACACCAACTGGGTGGAAAAAGGGAAATAAGTTGAATCAATATTTAAAAAAATATGTATTTTAATTTATGACAAGTATCTTGTTTGAACAGAATAGTCCATAATTAATTGCTCCTAATTCCAAAATGGTGATAAATTGTTGCATATGATGGATTCTGGGAGTTGGAGAACATGGAAACTACCTTTCCTATCTGAAATTTTGATAAGTTAAAAACTGCTCTCCTCTCTTTTAAGGTGAGCAATGATAACAAATAATTTGCCATAAACTTTCTGTAATGTAACTACGATATTGTTAATGATTAAAAGTGTGTTACAATCATAATTAAAACACTTGTTATTCTACTAAATTTTACGTTCCAAACAACCCTTAAGTACCCAATTTTTTTTTAAAAAAAAGGATTTAAAATGAGCGTAAAAGTTCTTCCAATCGAGTACAGTATGAGCCCTTAAGTAAGAGCGACCCTTCCAACATGGTCCACCACCACGTATACACCATTACAAATTCCATGAGAATTCAAACCGGGTGTCCACTTGATGATTTAAAACTTCAGCCACTTGGTCCAATGAGTGTTGGTTTTGAGTTTCCAGTTTTGAAGTCATGTAATAATTGGTACTGGATCTCCTTTATGGATCGAGCAGTTTGGAGTCAGATTCAATCCATTCGTGGATTTCTTTCACCCACTGAAAAAGCCCATCAGTTCTTTTGATTCATTTCTCCGGATAGCCGAACCTCAGTTTAACGCTCCCGGAATGCAATGAAAATTCAGAAAGTCTCCATAGACGCAAAGACAGAATATATGTCAAAGCTGCCGTATTATATAAGTCGACGGCTTCCCATGTTGTGTCCTCCTTTTCATTATAATACTTGTCACTATAGCTACCATTACCAGAAAAGATAAATGCAGGCACGAACCTTCCAAAGTCAGTTTCCAGTATAAAAATATATATTTTTTCACTAGTTGAAAGAGTTCTAAGCTCATATGGTTGAATAAAAATATATATAATTTTTGAGTAATTTGTTAGAAAAACCTCGAGATTAATTTTTTACCAACTTTGTGGAGAAAAACATCTCAATATGCAATAATAGTATAATTTATTAGTATTGAAATTAATTTTAACGTTAAAAAAGTATAAATTTTGATTTTTAGTATGAAATAAAATAACGTATTAAAAATTCATTCAACATGCGAGCTGATATAAACTATTTGAATTTTTACCTCTCAAGTTAAAGAATACATTATATAAAAATTTACGTTTAAAATTGGAGAATTTTGGCCTCATTATTCAAGAAGTTCTACTCTAAAGTATCCATATAATATGTAAAGGAAAAACTAAAAAAAAAAAAGCCACTTCATCAAGGCTAGTGCTCAATTAGGAGGTGATTAAAACTTAATCACGGTAATGATCATTGCAACTACTTTCTAAACGTATATTAAACTGAAAAACAAGTGCCGTTTTCAACTGCTTCCTCATAGTTTATTTGAATCTCATCACCCACCAGCTACCATGATGTTTTAAGACCTCATCACCGACTCACAACACAATTCACACATCACACAGAGAGAGACTCAGAGAAAGAGATGAAGGCATCCTCCATTATTTCCATATTCATCGTCACCATCTATGGTTGGTCAACTAATCTTGTAAACTCGCAAACAGATTCTTGCAACTCCAATCTCAATCTCAGTGGCTTGCCATTTGACACTTCTTCTCTTCACTGTATCTCTGCTTGGTCCTCCCAAGATTATATCCTCAGAGTATGGCTATGCTTTCTTATTCTCTCATTTCGTTCATAATTTAATAGATTGAGATAGCAGATTGCATATTCAGTAAACTGTATAACAAAAAAGAAGAAAGTTTTCTCTGTGTGTTTTGATAGATTGAATTGCAAATTCGATAAATTGTATGGTTAAAAATAAAAAAAATGACAGTCTTTTTAAACTTATATTTATTTGTTACTGAATCGATCCATTGAAAACATTATGGCAGTATGTGCAGTCATCACCAAATTTATGGAGCTTCGTCCTATCAACACCAAGTGAGAATTCCTACGTGGCAATAGGGTTTTCAAGCAACGGTAACATGGTAGGTTCAAGTGCAATAGTCGGATGGGTACCGGAATCCGGCACGCCGGTGATCAAACAGTATCATCTAACAGGTCAAACTCCAGGACAAGTAATACCTGACGCCGGAAACTTGAACATCAGTACGTCAACGATCATATCAGAGTCGTCCAGGCTATTTTTGGCATTTCAACTGGTGACGAACCAGCCGTTGCGGCCTATTTATTCTCTTGGACCGTCCAGTTTTATTCCTTCGGCGCCAAGCTACGCCTTAAGAGAACACAGAGCTTACATCTCTACCAATTTGAATTATCTTACAGGTGAGAATGAATTAAACAATACTATTTCGTATATTTAATTTTGATTGGTTTTTAGAAATTCATTTAATTTGATTGGACGTGGCTAGGCCGGTGGCAACCATGATCAAGCACGATTTATTAATTTGATATTTTTTGGGTTTGTTATCTAAACATGGGCTATTATTACCAGTCATATTGCTTATAATTATCATAAAGAAACACAGAACAATCAATATTTTTATGGTCGAGAATCATTGAGAGTTCCAATTGAAAAAACAGAACAATCAATATTTTTATGGTCGAGAATCATTGAGAGTTCCAATTGAAAAAACTAAATAATATTAAGTAAAGTGTTGTTTGGTTCAAAAGTTCATAGAAATCGAAATCAATTATATAAAGAATGAAATCTTTAACAGATTATAGGGTTAAGAAGTAATTTTATTCCTTAATAAAATTGAAATGAGAGTAAATTTTTATTGAACCAAATACTTCCCACCCGAAAACTATAAACTAAACGCCTTCTAGACATTCATAATAACCAATTTGACATATAATAAGATTGAAGCCATTAGGTAGAGTTTTTCTTTAAAAAAATGAATTCAGACTTTGACCACTGGGATTGCTTGTTATGTAATACAATAATTCTCTTTTTTTCTATTGGACGGATATATAATTGAAAAAAAAAAAGAGTCATTTTCATGTTGAATTGCTCAAACTGAAACTTGGAAATGATAGAAGAAGGTGTGTTTGTGAAACTAATTAGTTGTTGTTGTTCCATCTCAGGAAATTGAAATCTGATACATTTTATTGGTTTTTGTACATGAAAAATTCAACTCAATTTTCTTATATCACTAAAAAAATTGCATAAAAGTCTTGAAAATATATTAGAAAAACTCTATAAGCAAAATAACATGAATATTACATTTTATATAAAATATGACCAATTTCTTTTACAACTTGACCTTTCAATGCAATTTTTCCATATTATAATTTTAATAATAAAATTGCAATTTAATTACTTAATAAATAACATCTATCAAAATATAATCAACTAATAATAAATATAATATGAGGAACTATTTAGACTCCGTCATTAAAAAATAAATCCAAATAATCTCAATTGCTTTATGGGCTTGTTGCCCTCATCTTTGTCTATTTGTCGATTTTGAACTTTTGATGTCATTTCTTTTCTCATTATGTTGGTATTATCTTTATCAATTTATCACTAATAATAACTCATTAAATATGAATCTCATAGTTTATGGCTTCATCGAAAAGATTTATGGCGATTTTTTTTGTGCTTACTTATGTAGATGATCCATAAAATTTTCCCCTTGTTGTTGCTTTAAACTATATTAAAAAAAATTAAAAATGACCCAAACAAATATTAAAAACTTAAATGTTTTTGGGAATTTTTTTACAAACTCAAAACAAATATCAAACCAATTATCCAAACAAATAAATCAAACAAAAAATAAATTAAATAGATTAAGAAAAAAATAACAAATTCAATTTATGGTAATTCGGTCATCTGAGTTTAAGTCTCCTCCTCAACATTATTAAAAGTTTGGATTCAATATATTTCTTTTTTTTTGAGAGTGAAGAGACTTTTACTCTTCTCTTACTTCCATGGTTCAAAGAAACTTTCGCAAGATGTTTTGCTTCTAGGGTGCAAGAAACCTTTACAAACCTACTTGATTCTAAGGTACAAGTGAGCTTTAATTAATTAATTAATTAATTAATGAAAATTTTTACTTTTAAGAAATTAAATATTTTTCTTCTTTCACTTAAATTACTTAAGTCAATTAATTAATTAAATTTGGATAATATAATAATTTTTATTTCAAATTAAATTATTGAGAAATATTATAAATAAAGGAATTCTATTATAACCACTTCTCATATTTAATATAATTTTGCTCTGTGAAAAACGCAACTGTCCTTATTTTTTCTGACGCTTGACAAAAGTCACAAACATAAGAATGATTTATTGCCAGTTAAATTGGGATTAATAATAGAACCGATGTCCAACAAAAATAATTTGTTTTAGAGAGTTGTTGTTGTTAGTTGAGTTAGAATTAATAATTTTTGAATTAGCTAATAAATTTGACAGTAGACATGAAATTAGGCAATATTTACAAGGAAAATTAGACTTTTTTATGAATTTCAACGTCCATACTTTACATATAGATTCTAACTATTTGTTAAGCTAAAAATCAGTAGGTTAATTGGTTTTGATGGGTTCATGATATGAATTGATTAGGTCAAAGTAGCAAAACTACCAAAGATAATAGAGGACTAAGAAGGGGACATGGAGTGTTAGTGATGGTGGGATGGGGAATTCTAATGGCAATAGGAGCCATATGTGCAAGATATCTCAAGGACTGGGATCCTGCATGGTTCTATGCCCACGTTGGTGTTCAATCCCTTGGATTTGTGCTTGGCATTGTTGGTGTGGTTGCTGGCTTTGTTTTGGAAGATCGTGTTACTCGTGATGTCTCTACCCACAAAGCACTTGGCATCTTCGTTCTTGTTCTTGGATGTCTCCAGGTTTGATTCACTATTCCTTCTCTTTTTTTTATTTGGTTTTCGATGGCCTCGATTTTTTAGTGTTGAAACAATATATGCGTCAAGTTCTGCAAATAATTAGATAGACTTATACATGAAAACAAAATAATTGCATATTATTGCACTAAGTGCATAATTTTGTTAAGTGTTAACACGAGAAGATCTCAACCTACAATCTATTTATCTAATAATAAATATGCTAGTCTTAGGCAAATTTTATTTGTAAAAAGGAACAGAAAAAGTACTTGTTGAAGAGAGAATACTGTTAATATATATTTTTGAAACTTGTCCCGTTTCTTGCGAACATTAAGCCTGATCAATCGTTCACCCAAATATCTTAGTGTTACTTTGTTTTTGTTAACTTAAGAGTGGCAGATTGCAAACTTTATAAATCGAATTGACTCTTACTAGTTTCTTTGTCTCTTTTTTTTTTATTTTATCTTGAAATTGGTATTTTATATATAGGTGATGGCTTTCCTGGCTCGACCAGACAAGGCATCAAAGGTGAGGAAATACTGGAATTGGTACCATTACGGAGTGGGGAGGAGTTTGATGGCATTGGCAATAGCAAATGTGTTTTATGGGATCCACATCGCTAAAGAAGATAATTCATGGAATGTTGGTTATGGAATTATTCTTGCAATCCTATTTATTACTGCTCTTGCCCTAGAGATAAGAATGTGGACAAGGAAATGACATCTCTTTGAAGTCTAGGACGTTGTTGATCAACTCTTCTTTGGGAATAATTTAGCTTTATGGGCTTAGATGAGGACTCTTTCTGCTTAATTATGTGTGTTCACGAGTGTATTTTTCATCTTTACTTCTGTATAGTAGACATTTACATGCACTTAAATTTATTTCATTCATTATTTATAAACTTATTTTACACTTTATCAACAAAATATTGATTTAATGATTATTATATTGATTCCAGCTATAGCGTAGCTTAATATTACCTGTATCGTAATTGTTTTATGTCATTTATATATCACACATAATTATACGGTTAGAATTACTAAAATTAGTCGACAAGTGATTTATAATTATACTTGTTAACTAGCTCCACTAACTAAGAGAAACAATGTCACTCAGTGGGCAAGTGGGTGTAGTAACTACATTTCGGGAACACCTCTAACAAAGGGAAAATAGTCAATTTTGAAAGAATTTATTGTCAATCTCTTTCGGATATAAATCTATTTAAGTCAACATGGAAGAACTTACATCAGTATCTCATTTTCAATTCAAACATGGGTTTGATTTACACTCCGTGTTCTCATAAATATTTACCATTTGAAAAGAGGAAAAAACGGAATCTTTGTAGTGAGGTGAAATGAAATTGATACGACTTAATTGATCCTCATTCCTAATTCTACACTACTTAAACACTTTTTATAAACACACCAAGTGTGGAAGAGACTAGACACACAATTTTTCTAATATACAAATGTTGTTTTGAGCTAAATACAATAATTATCATCATCATCTTGCATTTTAACAATCTAAATACAAAATGATAATTAAAAAATACTTATAAAAAAATAAAAAATACTCTTCGCACGCCGAATCCGGCTAAACAATAATAGTATTTGGCTAGCTAGGAATGTTTATCTCAAGCTTTAGGATCTCATGATGTTGTGTTTTTACCAAGCAGTTTATAAAAAGGGGTCCGAAGGTATAATACAAACTGTGAAAAAGCACAATGTTCCAACTTGACAAATAAACTTTATATTGCCAAATTTGATATTTAAGTTACAGAACGAATTGCATTGCAGGTGTGAAGTGGGAAATCTGTAAAAAGGAGCAAGAACAGAAGAAACAAAGCTGGCACTAAAAATCCAGACCATCTTTCCTGAATTGGAGCTCTCAATAAATTCTCACTCTGTACACTGAATATTTGTCGACTTTGCATTTGCCAACAATCTCATATATATACCTCACCCTTTCATGGTATATTTCTCGTTTTACTTCTCTATTTACGCATTTGGTTAGTTCCATTCTTTGTCTCTACTTAATTAGATTGTGCAGTTTAATTAGTTCATATAATATTTTTCTGTTTTCAACTTTCGTTATTTATGATGTAATTTTCTCCTTCATTTTGATTAAATATCAGTCTGATTAATTCGAATCGGATGAAATATTTATAGATTGCAAATCTTTCTCTATTGAGTTTTATATGGAGAAACCTGAGGCTCACGTTGTTTAAGGAAAAAAAAAAAAATACTAGTATGCCTACTTTCTATGCAATGCATTTGGTGGGTATGAACTGTATATTGAATTACATAATCTGTTACTGATTATAGACCTTATTCAATATGATGATCATGCAATATTGTACAATTTCTTAAAACTAGTTATTCTTATTTGGTTATGTCAATTACAAGGATTCTTGGTTGGAGAGGGGGAAAATTAACAAGGGAGACGTGCTTCTCAATGTCCTAGTTGATGCTTGAATTGTCTTACAAATTGGTAACGACACCCATATGTGTCGAGGGTATCCATTAAAAGAGCTACTGTAAATGTTGTGCAATGGTTGCATTAGCATGCTGTGATGTTAATTTAATGTTCATTATTCTGTAAATGTCTACCTGTTGTGTGCCTATATTCACCATTAACCTTTAAGAAAATCAAGAGCTTTTTTTTTCTTTGAGGAACTAAAAAATGCCAGATTTGGTCTGCTGCCACTATTTATCCTGGACAGGTTTTACATTTGAAAGGGTTTTCACCCAGTTTTTTCTTTCTCCATATGGCACGGAATATTTAGTGATAAATTCTTGAGCTCAATTAAGTAATTTTCTTGTCCCAGAATCATGATCAGAATATAATTTTGATTCTATATTGACTTCATAAGGAAATTCCGTTTCTATTGGTTTTACTTTATTGTATTTAATTTTTATTTAGTATCATTTATTTTTAATTTGTGAATATCATTTAGGTAAACAAGCCACAGATATAGTCCCGCATTGATGAGAGTTTGATTATTTGCACTCGAATGACCATGACGGGAGAACTTTTGTTGATGAGCGATCTCGACAAGTATCATATTTGATTGAAGTTGCGAATCAACTCCGAGAGATTAATTTAACTGAGTCGACATAGTAATGTGTGGTCGTTTCTTAAAAAAATGTCGTTCATAACACTCAATAGTCCCAATAAATTAGAAACTTCAAAACACTATACAATTATTACAAAAATCCCATGATCCTCCCATTTGAATTTCTCTATTTTGAACTGTTTCTGTCATAATCTAATTCTTAGTAATAAGCAGTCTTTTAACTTGTTTCTTGAACATAATTAACGTTATTTACAGGGAGGGTTGTTATGCATGGACAATAGATTGTAGTTCTAGTCCCAACCTCAGAATAGTATAGCTCTCGTAGGTTGTTAGAAGGGGATGAGTCTGTTAAACCCACGTATGATGTGTAGTTAACTACCATTGTCACCTGTAAAATAGATACATTCATCAATAACAGAACTCAAAACCTCTAGATAAGAAGAAGAGTTTGTACCGTTCTACCAT
Source organism: Flueggea neowawraea (assembly GCA_948243855.1). NCBI lineage: Eukaryota > Viridiplantae > Streptophyta > Magnoliopsida > Malpighiales > Phyllanthaceae > Flueggea > Flueggea neowawraea. The sequence goes on along the minus strand of CAODLS011797857.1, from coordinate 8,329 downwards.
ACACATGTAGTTTCATTATTCATATTCCAATTATTTAGATAATAAATGTTTAAAATATTAATAAAAGTATTTATTTTTCACATGAATCATGTGTGATGACTGTAGAATTTAATTTGAAGGTAGATTTGTTTTTTTTTTGTTTCTCCTAGATAATTATTTGTTTATATTTTTCATAATTTTCTTATAAAGTGGGGATACATAAGGAAGCCATCTCCATTACCATTAAGCTATAAATTTATTAATTTGCTAGCAAATTATTTTTTTATAATGTAATTTTTTCGTTCATTTTGATTAAATACCATTCTGATTAATCTGGATCAAATAAAATACTTGTGGATTGCAAATCTAATCTTTCTTTTTTGAGTTTTATATGGAGAAAGTCAAAACTCGAACTCAAGACATTTAATTAAGGAGAGGAATTCGTGCCACTATACCATACGGTAGTAATTGTCATTATTCATATTCCAATTATTTAGATAATAAATATTTAAAATATTAATAAAAGTAGTTATTTTCTCATGAATCATATTTAGTCACACGTAGAATTTAATTTGAAGGTAGATTTTTTTTTCTCTCAGATAATTACATTTTCTCATAACAGGGGAGGTAGTAATAAAACCATCTCCATTATCATTGAACTATAAGTTTATTGATTTGTTAGAGAATTATTTTTCTTCGAAGTAAGATTTGAATTTTCTTGTCGATGTTTATTTGTTTAATTTATTTTTTCCGTACATTGAGACAGTTAGATTGCCATCCATCTGTCTTCATTATCACTGGACTATAAGTTTATTAGTTTGCCAAAAATTATTTTTCTTGTAGTTGAAGGCTATACATATAAATATAATGGCACCATTCCTAACAGATTTTTTTTCTTTTTCTTAATCCAAATAAATGGTTATCAGGTGCAGTTATGGACAAGGGGAAGTTTGTAATGCAGGAGGAAGATGGATTTCTGACACTTTTATTGAACAATCAGACCAGTTACTCATTAGCAGTAGCTGATACTGTTGTGCAATCTTTAGAGATGCAGAATGTAGCACAAGCTGATGAATCTTCAGAGCAATTTGCACCACAAACAGTGCAGCCATTAAGATTCAGGAAAGCTATTTCTCCTCATGTTCTGAGGGACCTTGCAGTGCATGATCCAAAGCGCGCTAGAAGGTATCTATCGATGGTTTCTAATCAATCTGATCTTGTGCATTGTGTGTTTTCAATGTGCGTACTTGTTTATTGTTAGAAACATTGGTCCAACACGAAAGTTTAGATTATCAAGATAATTCTTGCCTTTGTTGTTTGCAGATGAGAGTAATCATTTTTCAACATTTGGAATGGAATTGGCTATGATCTGAACATTGTTGCTTTAAATGCTTATCATTGTTCTTAATAATGACGTGTCAAATTAATCACAAGATTTTCCGGTGCATTGTAAATGCTGCACTAGGACACATAGTATAGATAAGATTCGGATTTCTGACAGAAATAAAATGGAAAGTGATTTGCGGGGAGAAATTGATAGCAGATTCTGCAGATCGTGATCATCCTTGCTTTAATGCAGATGCCATCTATATACATTGCTGAATTTTGCAGCCTAGCTTGAAAATTCTTCCATACTTATTGTAGAATTCAACTGTATCTGCTCTTTCTTTTCTAGTTTTGATCTCTTTAGCGCATAAGTTTCACTATTAGTCAATCAAATGTAGTTAAAGGAACATCTTCTGCTTATATGAACTTTATGAAATTCTGTTAAATTTCTACGTGGAGCTTTTTTCTTTGAGATTTCATACTGCATACATGAGTTTTAGTCCTACAGTTTTTTTATCTTTGCAATCTGGTACAGAATAATAGTAAATCGGCTGTCAGCTGCGAAGGCAAAGGAGAAGAAGAAGTTGCATATATGTATGCTTGAACATAAAGTACAATCTCTGCAATCTGAATGGAATGCAACATCTGTGCAGCTAGCCTTAGTTCAGGTAAATTTTTGCACTAGCATTGCTATTGTCAAACACTCTCATGCTTTTTCTAAACAGAAGGAAAGGACAGGTATGTATATCAATCTTCTTGATACCTCTAAATGCTGAAAACTTTTTGATTCTCTAAAAACTCTTTAAAGTGTAAACAAATGTACTGTTGTGCTACTTGTTAATGAAGAATAATTTAAAATTTGGTGGTGCCTGTTAATGATCAGGGCGAAAATCAGAGCTTGACTGATGAAAGCGGCAGGCAGAAAGAGCGCGTATCTATGATTTTGCAAAGGATTAACTGGCAAGATGGTAAGGGTTTTCTTTTCTTTGTGCATCTGATACCTGTAAATTTAAGTTTGCTTTGGGTTGATTTGCTCTTTCTTCTAAAAGAATGTCTCACGTTTTTCTATGCTGCTGGAGCTAAACCATGTATGCGCATTTAGGTAGGAAAGTATAAAGCAAATTCTAGATAAATCATAGGCGTAATCATCATTCTGCAAGTATGGTAACATGTTCAATTTATGGCTCTTCCAGAAACCTTGTCGTGCTAAGAAAAAGCCAGTATAATTTAGCTGTTTATGCAATTGATTAAATCCTTTCAGAATACTTACTTCTGTTAGTGCTGAACTATCTAGCAAAAACATATCAGGAACATGAAGTTTATGAGGAAAAAGGAAAACTCATGCTGTTAACCTCAAAATTCCCAGATAATGCCTGAGACAGTTCGATCTTTGTTCGAATTTCCTGATAACAAAGACTAAACAATCTTGGTTAAACATTCTACAGATGTTAGTACTAGAACTTGCATGGAAAGTTCATTCAGAATAAAGTAAGTTTTAGTACTTAAGACATTCCATAAATTCTTTATTACATTTTTGTTCATATAGAAATCAAGCTGAAAAATGATTTCAACATTTACATTTGAATTAAAAAACACAGCGAGACTTCTCCTGTATGTTCAATTCTTGGAAAAACTGAAAATTAGACATTAGAGATGCAAATTTGTCAGAAACATAACGTTGTTTTGTTACCCTGTGGCAGAACTGAATGAACAAGTCAGGAAGGAGGTGCAGCATTTGAAAATGATGATACAGCGTGCTCCGAATTTCGGGTACTGCGGATACAGTTACAACCATGCAAGGGATTTGAAACCTGATTATGGAACTCAACAGTGAATCCTCTAGCAACTTTCTGGTCAAGATCAGTGCTAGAAAGAAGTGTCAAGTCAGTTTCAACACAGATTCAACACAGCAACAAGGAGAGTCGTTCCTTTTAATACACATCAATAAGTATACGCGTGTATGGTTATTGAATATATTGCAGGAACCTGAACGTTAATTTGCAGAACATTTTTTAAGTTATAAATGCATATGTAATATGCTGTTTGTAGTCATTTGAACTCAGTCTAGAACCAAATTATTGACATCATTGGTATGATAATTCTTTCTCCTATGTTCTTCGAAATTGTTATGATATTACATTTGGTGTTTTATATTCAAACTAGTATACATACCCGCACAATGCGTGTGCTACGTGATAGATTTTTTCATGAATCGTCGATTTTCATTGGAATTTTCTTATTTTGAATTCATTAATTCTATTTACTTGCATTTTAAGGGCAGTGTTGAATTTTATAATTGTCAAAACACAATTTGACAAAAGATAATATTATAGATTCAAGATTAATCACCTATTTGCAACTCTAGTGATACAAATTGACAATTGTTTGTGGTAGATATGAAATATATAATTAAAAAAGATTGAACCAAAAGCTAATCTATTGCGAATATTAAAATGGATTTGATTATAATATACGGTAAACTATGTCAATTAATTTTTTTTCATATTACCTTTAACTTGCTTTTGAATGCTAAACAATTATAAGATCAATCTTCCTATTGTTAAATTAACAGGCTTTTAAGAGAAGATTAGTACATTAGAAGTAACATTTTCAAACGTGAGAAAATCCTACAAAAAATGTTGCATCTCTTAATTTAAATATCAACGCTTGTTTAAGTCTCCTTTTATTACAACAATTAAATTAATATGAAGAGAATATATTAACACTAAAATCAATTACAATCCCATTAAAAAAATAAATTTATAATAAAAAAACGAAGTTATAGTAAAAAATTCAGTACACTTATTGTAATTAATATTTTGATCAAAAAATCGTAATTAATATGATGCCAAAATTTTGTTTTATTTATTTTATTCCATTTATAGTAATCTCAGATTTGTTGAATAATTTTAAATATTGACACTTGTCATTAAATTAGAGTACCAAATATCAACATTTTAGGATGCCAAATGTCAATATTTTATGACTAATGTATTCAGCTTTTATATATCATATAGATATGTTACCTAACTTACCCAAGAAACTGTTATTGTATTAGAAGCTACATCAATAGGAATTGTCTGGTCAATAAAAATAGTACTCAAAGACGAACTCGAGTCCCCTAAATTTTTGAATTAAGCTAAGCCAGTGCAATACTACACTTCGGTAGAGCTTCATTAAAAATTTCAATATGTTTCTTATATTAAAAGTAATGCATGTGCTAATGAATTGATAGGATATGATTTTTTTTTGTTAATGTAGGGTAAACCTAATTACAAATTGGTACTTTATTTTTTGAAAAGGCTCGTGAGTCTATTTATTATTATATGTTTTATTAAAATTATTATGTTAGAGGATATATAAGAAAATAAGGTCAATAAATTTCAGATTATAAATTTACATCAAACATAATTTTACAAAATTCAATTGAATTTCTCATTTTTAATTATAACATTTTAAACAATAAAATTCATTTTTAATTATATCATTTTTACCAAACAAAGTGTAAAAGCTAACTTCCCCACCTCACCCTCAATTTGGAGGATAAAGGCAATTCTCCCTGCTGGCCCACACTCACTTACAATGTATTTAGTATGAAATGAATATAGATTTCAGTTCATTTGTAAATAAAATGAAATAAAATCTACAAGGGATTGGATTTACAAATGAATTGAACTGTTTGGTTTAGTATATACTAGAATTTCAATTCTTTCATTTGTAAATGAATTCTTTATTTGATGTAACTTAGAAATTATTATTTTTGTATATTGTGACCAAAATATCCATACATTTGTAATACTAATCAAAATTATGACAATAATATTATAACAATAATTGTTTATTGATTATTTAAATAATCATTTAATATAGATTAAATATTTAATTAAATAATTAAATATTTTTTAAAATATTTGTACATTATTTTAGAATTGAAAGAGAGGGACAGGGAGAGAGGGCGAGAGAGAGGGAGGGAGGGAGAGGGAGAAAGGGTGAGAGAGAGAGAGAGAGAGGGAGTGAAAGGGATAGAGAGGAAGGTAGGGAGAGGAAGAGTGAGAGAGAGGGAGATGGAGATGGAGAGAGGGAGAGAGAGAGATAAAATTGTCCAAAAAAATGACATAAAATTTATTTATAAATAACATCTATTTAGCTAAAATTTACAAATAAATAATTTTAACTTATTTTCAAATTTTTACCTGTAATTTCTGAATTTAAATTTTTTTAAAAACAAATCAAAAAATAGAATTTAAATTTACAAAAAAATTATACCATTCCCAAACAAGGAAATCTTGGCTTTGTCTCTCATCCTCCGCTTCCCTTCCCTTCTTTACCTTCCAACCAAACAACCCGTTAATTTAAAAACAAAAAACAGAATCCTCACAAAAAAAAAAACAGTAATAAAAAAGAGGGAGAGAGAAACGAACTCTGCCTTCAGTCTAGATTCTGGGTTTTGCCGATTGGAGCGAGACAGTGAAGATGATGAGGACTCGGTTACTATGGTTCACGACTGGAGCTTCTGTGTCAGGAGCTGTAATTGCCCAGTTCGTCTGGAAAGATCTTTTAGCTCATCGACATTCAATTTCATCTGATGTAATGCTTTCGTTCACATTCAAGGTTTTTTTTTTGGGTTTTAAGAATTTGGAGAAGATTCTGAGAACTGGGTTGTGTTTGATTTTGTAGGCAAAGCAGAAATTCGATGCCCTTGAAGCTCGTGTTAGCAATTTGGAGTCCATGGCTCACCAGAACCTTAACCCTCCTCAGGTTAGCACAGAAGTTACTCTTTTTTATGTTAAATCTTTTTCTTTTGATCTATTGATTGAGTCATGAAGTAGTGCCATGGGCTAGTTAAGACTTAAGAGTAATCTTTTAGAATTGTCATTTGTACTGTTTTTTTGTCATTGCGAAAGCAAGGGGCAAATATAAACAACGAAATTCATTTCTCGAATTGGGTATTAATCGAGAGTGTTCTTTTTGCTAAACAAGGTTGTTGCTTGAACCTTGAAGTTCATGATTTAGTTGCATAAACAGAGTTGTAATGTAGGCCTTTCCGCAGCGGCATTGATTGAATGTTTTGAGTTTTTGCTATTCTGTGCATGAATGCTATTCATTGGATTATTGGGTTACAATGCCAAGCTACTCGTGAGGAAATGTATCTTTTGTTCGGTTTAGGATGATGTTGTTGTTTTGTCTAGTTACAGTTTGGAGGGATTGCCAAGAACATGTAATGCTGTTTGCTGGCAGAATTAATAATAGATTAGTAGCCAAATGAAATGGAAGTAAAAAATTGAGTGTGTGTTTGTGAATCCAATAAAAATGAGGGAAGGAGTAGTGGTAACAGCATCAGATAGAGAAGAACCAGATTACTAATGTTTTTGTGATGCTTACGGCATTGATGAATCTCATGAAATTCAGTCTAGCTAATAAGCATCACACAATGATAAGGTAATCTGGTTTATTGCTTTTAATAAACAATTTCGACACTTTTTAGACCTTTGAAAAGAATCTGATTGTAGCAACTCAAGGGGAAAAATAACTATATGTGCACAGTATATTGATATTTAAGAGAGGACTCAGCTCACATGCTCCAGATTGTAAGAGTTCTATACCGTCTTTTTCTGTCCTGATGTTTTTAAACCATTGATCTATGTAGTTCATGCCCAACAGAATAGGAAAAATAATAATCTTATTCTTACTTTTGAATAGAAATACTTACCGATTACTTTTTTCGTTTTCGATCTTTGGCAGGCTTAATGTGGATGTGTAATGGATGTCACTTTTTTTATGGAGACTTGAGGCCGCAAAGAAGTTGAGTCATATAATAACACAGGCAAGAGTTCTTGTTAGAAAGGATATGAATGATGGGGAATTTGCTTTCATAACTGAAGAGTTGCTTGAGACTTCTGCATTTTCTATATCAGGATCTTTTTTCATTCTTGCATAGTTTATACTTTTCCATTAGAGGTTATTAGCAGGTGATGGAATTTTTGAGTCATCCTTGTTCAAGATAGTCGGCATGCACTTCTTATTTTCTTTTAGAAGAAAAAACATTTCATAAGTTCGATGCTTGTAACGAAACAGGGATGAAGAATTTTACTCAAAAGAGAGGGAAGAGAGTAAATGATCAATCACCAAAAAATAGATCATTATCCAGCCACAAACGTTTCCTACTTGAAACGGGGTGTACAATTTAATACTTGCTTACGTGAATTAGAGTTTTCCTAATTCTTCGCAAATCACCAAGTTAAGTAGCATTGGTTTGTAACCAAGCGGAGCACTCAAATTCTTCAACTTCATTGGTAGAAAAGTGATCGAAAAGGGAAAACAGAGAGGGGTGGTCTGTTCAAACTACTAATTGCGTGAAAATAGTTCTACAAATTTCTGTTTGAACAACTCCATTCATTAATCTCATGATGCCCTAAACAGCTAAGTATTCACAATCTACAGACAAGTTCTACTATACCACCAACCAATGAAGATTTAAGTGTTAAAAGACAATAATAATTCTTGCACTTGAATCCTGGAATTCAAGGGGCTCTTAGATATATCATCAATTAAACAAAACAACTTGGGATCGAGTCACTTGCTTTATTAGTTCAGGATGGCTGAGAGATAGTGAGGTCCAGTTGAGGAAAATGGTCAGCTTTATCCGAGTAAATGAGTCATGCTTTCATTTGATGAGATGACTGGGAAGTATAGAATTGGCAAGCTCTCCATTCATCTTAACCGGATGCGGCGGCATTTGCTTCATTATCTCTGGCATATCGCTCAAACTGGAAATAGAAATGACTATTGTAAGAATTAGCAAAGAGAAACTTCAAAGCATGACAATACTAAAAGGTAGCGAATTAAGAGCTTTTTTTCATCTAAAAGATAAGAAGCTCTAAATTGAGAATCCTGGCAAAAAATTATACAGGAGTAAAGAGGGGTAATAACATACTCGTTCAAGATGGTGAGGATGTTGTCCCGAGTTTTGCTTAAAAGATTGATGTTTTCATGTATCTGCAATAGATAAAAAAGAAAAAGTTAA
>CAODLS011797679.1:0-16029 GCA_948243855.1 Flueggea neowawraea | reverse complement strand
ATCAATTTTTATAAAAGTTACAAAAAATATTTTATATTTTTTATAAAATATTTTTTTATATTTTAAAAATATATTATACATAAATTATTTTTTATTTAATAAAAAATATTTTATCAAATTTTATAAAAAATAGTCGTTATTATAAAAATAGTAACCATAATTTTATTTCTCATGTGAGATATATTTTATATAATAAAAATAAATATTTTTTTGATTTTTTTCTTATGATTAATTTAAATATAATAATAATAATAGTATTATTGATTTTTTTCAATTAAATTTATAGGAAGTACAATTTTTAACAAAATATAATAAATTATACTTCTTGAGAATTTAAGGTAACAGTCAAGCACATTTATAACTTCTTAAAATTAACTTATCGAGAAGTTGAGCCAAACAATTTCTAAATTCAACTTTCAACAATTTTAACAGTTAAGAGTATAAATTCTACCATATGTTAGGGTTTCATTTGTATTAAAAATAGTGAAATGTTCTCTTTACAAGGTGTCAAATTTTAAAATTGAATTAGTTTCCTTCATGACTCTAACGAACTATGGTCGGCTTATACGGATTGCATAGCTTGTGAGGACTTGGAATTTATGTACCAATTATTTGTTTATTATTATGATAATGTGTGCTTCTAAAAAAATGGTGTGTTTTTTTTTTTAAAATAGAATTAGTGGTAAAAAATTATCTTTTAAATAAAATAAAAAGTGAAAATCAATATATTGTTTCCAAAATGTATATGGATTTACATAATTTAAAAAAATAATTTCGAGTTTTAAAAAAACATTTTATTTAATTTTTAATTGGACATGAAACAAATAAAAGGAATTCTTTTTATCACTAATGCACTCTAATTTTTTTTATAGTAATACTACTAGTATTCCTTGGTTTTTGTTATGAACAAAGGTAGTATTTTCTTAGTTTAGATTTTGTTTTTATAATTTAGTTTCGATTTAAAAAATATATCGTCTAAAAATCTCAATTTTTTTGATAAGTAAAAAATCTCAATTTTTTGACAAACATATAAAATCTCAATTTGTTAAGAAGTGATGCGGGAAAGATGCTGACGTTTACGACAAGAATCTATTGTTTACAGCTGTAAATTTCTGGAATGAAGGACACGTGTAAGCTTGTTAGGGCCAGGAGCAGCTGTTTGCCAGTTGTTCTACCATAGCCGTCTGATTAAAATCGGACGTATGAAAAAAGGAGTAGTCAAAACAGTTAACCGTTGACTTCCCCTCTTTGAAATTGAAAAAGAGTCAAAACCGTGAAGAGCTGCATGGCAGCCACATCAGCCGCAGGTGCAGGTGTAGTTATATGTCTATTACACGTTTCTTCTTAACAGTTACTAAAAGCAAGAAAGAAGTAACCAATGATGCTCTCTCGTTGTTTTAGCTCTATGTTGCACGTAATTTTGAGAACATCTGCATGTATCATTAAAACATTAAATTTGGCCCCATCACTAAATTATTAAACAAATTTAATATAATAAATAATATTACATTAAAAATAGTGTAACATTGTTTATTATACGATCTTGACATTATTTTTTTATATTTTTATTAATAGCATAATATTATTTTTGATTTTTTTGTTAAATTTGATTATTGTTTTTATTAAATAATTATTATAAATTGGTTATAATAATTTTTTTCTTTATTTATTTTAGTATTTTAAAATTAAATATTACTAAATGAAAATTTATTTATAATGTATTTTAAATATAATTTATGATGTGTATTTTAATAACAAAAAATTAAATACATAAGATAAAAATTAATTATAAAAATTCTCAAACACGCATATCCAAACATTTAAATTTCATAACACAAAAATAAAAAATTACATTGATACGAATTAAAAAATATCAACATAAAATATGAACAATACAACATAAAAAATAAAACATACCGAAATAAAAATTAAACAATACAACACAAAGGTTTAACATTAACTAAAAAAAGCATTTATCTATAATGTAATAGTTATTTATCTTAATTTATTGTAATGTGTTTTCTCATATTAAATGTAACGCTTTGGTAATAATTTGTATTAATTATAATCGTATTATATTTTAATTGTGATATTATTTATGATGTCTAATTAATTAAATTTATAAAATTTATTAATTTCTAAAAATGTTAGTTTTAAATTCTACAATCTTTTGAAGTTCCAAAATTATTATATAAACAGTAATCAATAATTGAAAAATTATTTAATTATATATTTGAAATATTGAAATAAAAGAAAGAATGAGAGAATATTTTATAAAATATTCTTTTTAGTGTAAGATTTGATGCTGAATATTGGAGATATAATAGTAGTTGGTGCTGAAACTATCCCATTTTAATGCAAAATTTGATACTAAACAGTGAAGATGTCACATAAATTTCTTCTTCTTTTTTTTTTCTTTTTTACTGTGAGGGCAGGTTTCAAGTCTCCCTAAAATATATATATATATATATATATATATATATATCCCGACAAAGGAAAATTACAATGTGTAAACGTAACATTTCTAAAAGAGATTCTAAAAATAGGACCTTTAGAAGAAAGCTTATTCCACAAACATGTTCGGAAAATACTGTGTGAAATGGGGAAGTTTGTGATGATTTTAAGGCGTGAAAAATACTATCTTTTAAGTATTTAATTGCTCATACTACGACTGTAATTATGATTGCTCAAAGAAAACTTCTAGGATATATAAAAGTCCAAGGTTTGCTTGTTTACAGATCAATCAACCCTTTGTTGAGAACCTTTTTATTTATAGAAAAAGAAAGAACTCAAAGAAACCGATTGAGATGAATGAGTGCAACGAAAACACATGTCTTTAGGGCGTAACTGCTGAAAAAAAAAATGAACCAAAAAATTAATTTCGATTTTGGTTTCAATTTTATTTTCAATAACGTCCAAGATGGCCCAAGTGCTATTAAAGACCTTAAATATATATATTTTAAACCCAAACTATTTCCTTTGTTCATCCAATTTGAAAGATTTGAAGTCCACCAATATTTAAAGAAATATTGAAATTTCCTTTTCTCCAATGTGGGACAAACCCACACACACTCACATATTCAACACAAACTATTCTTACAATCCCCCACTTAGTTTATGTGAGTTTGGTATGTCATAGACGTAGCTAGATGCATATATAAAGGTAACTTTTGTTTTAAACCTTTAGTTAGTGTAAGCAATTCAAGATATAGGCAAAATCACAAGTGGCCAAAGCTTAAACTGTGATTCTTTTTGCTAAATCGGAATTACCACACACGTATTGCTACTTATGACTTCTAAAGAAGTTCTCATAATAACCAGCAATATTAAAGCCATGTGCTACATCCTGAATTCATGAGCATTTACAAAGTTCTATTTACTTCGCTAGAAGCGACACCACTCCTCATGCTCATATTGGTGAAATAACTTCATTAAGAGTGTTTGTATTGCACTCACCGTCTTATACTTATGGTACTAACTTGCTAACGAGCAAGACCTAGCGCTCAAACCCTTATCACTAACTTGTTACTACCTATTAAACTTCTAACATAGTGGTAATACTAATATAGAAGTTGGTTCCTACTAATGATAAGTCTAGTTGAAAGGTTGTAAACCCATTTCAGTAGCAATACTTCTTACTAAGTCTCTTGATAGAGTTTTAATGAATGGATATGCTAGATTCTTACAAGACCTCACATAGGTGATTATTATAATACCATCAGTGATTAATTGTCTTACACATTCATGCCTTAGACTTATATGCCTTGACTTGCCATTATATATCTTACTGAGCGCTCTTGACATAGTAGCTTAACTATCACAGTGCAAGGAATTAGATGGCATCGGTTGTGGTCACAACTCAATATCTAGTAACAAATTTCTCAGCCATTCAGCTTCCCTGCCAATTGCTACTAAGTCAATAAACTCTGACTCCATGGTCGAATGCATTATACATGTTTGCTTCTTGGAAGCTCAGGAGACAACACCGCCTACTAATATAAAAATCCATCCAGAAGTTGACATTTTGTCATGAGTACTTGTTATCCAATTAGCGTTAGTATAACCTTCTAACACAATTGGAAAGCTATTATAAAATAATCCTAAGTCTTTGGTCCTTTTAAGATATCAAAAAACTCTTGCTATTGCTTTCTAATGTATTACTCCTGGATTTTTAGTGAATTTCGAAAGCTTACAAACTGCAAAAGCTATATCAGGTCTAGTGCAATGCATACCATACATTAGACTTGCTATAGCACTAGCATATTCGACTTGAGCAATAACTTTACCAAGATTTTCAGTCAAATGAATAGAAGCATGAAAAGGAGTATTTTCCTTTTTAATGTGCAAATGCTTAAATTTGGTTAATATTTTATCAATATAATGGGATTGACTATGTCTCTTAACTTTGACACCTAAAATCTTATTTACCTCATCTAAGTCTTTCATTTGAAATTTTGAGGAAAGATAAGTCTTAGTATTATTCACATCATCCATATTTGTACCTATTATAAGCATGTCATCCATATAAAGACATATAATTACACCAATTTTTTCTGTGAATTTAGAATAAATACATCTATCAGCACCATTATGCTTGAAACCAAATTCTAAAATCACCGAATCAAACTTTTCATGCCATTGCTTTGGAGCTTGTTTCAAGCCATATAATGATTTTGTTAGCTTGCATACTTTGTGCTCATTTTTCAGTAGAGTAAAACCTTCAGGTTGTTCCATATACACCTCTTCATCAAGATCACCATTCAAGAAAGATGTTTTAACATCCATTTGATGTACATGTAAGTTATAAATAGAAGCTAAAGCAAACAACAATCTTATAGAAATAATTCGAGCAATAGGAGCATAAGCATCGAAATAGTAAACACCCTATTTTTGCCGAAATACTTTAGCCACCAACCTTGCTTTAAAAACTTTACCATCTTTTATTCTGAATACCGATTTACAACCAATAGGTTTACAATTAGGAGGTGGATCAACTAAAACCCATGTTCCATTTGACAATAAAGAATCCATTTCATCATTTATAGCTTCTTTTTAGAAATGTGAATATCTTAATGACAAAGCTTCATCATATGTCTTAGGAGTTATATCCTCCTCCACATTTAATAAGATTGGAATCTTATTAAGTACATTATTATTTCTATCGCCTTCCACAAGAAAAACAATAGCTTAAGAAGAAATGAAATCAAGATCCAATACCTTTTCTTTTCTAGTTCTTTGACTTCTCCTTATTTCCATTTGTTCTTGAACTTTAGTATTTGTGTTATCAATAAGTGAAGGAGAACCTAAACTATCAGGAATATTGGTTTTGTACACATCCCTTAATAATGATTTAGATGTTGACTCATTTGTGGAATCATCACGGAATTTATTTTCAAGAAATTGAACATCTCTAGATTCCACAATTACATTAAACTCTAAGTTTAACAATCTATAGGCTTTGAAATTTTTAGCATATCCTACAAATATACTTTTTAGAGCTCGTGGCCCTAACTTTGTTCTCTTAGGATCCGGAACTCTATAAAAAGCGAAACAACCCCAAACCCGAATGTAACTTAAATTTGGTTTTCTACCATTCCACAATTCGTAAGGAGAGTCTTTGTTTTCTTTGAGGGTATTCAATTATGCACATGACAAGCACTAAGTAATGCTTCTCCCCAAAGATTGAAAGGTAGCTTAGAACTTAGCAACATTGTATTTACCATATCCACAAAAGTTCTATTCTTTCTTTCAGCCAATCCATTTTGCTGAGGAGTATAAGGCGATGTTCTTTGATGTATTATTCCATGTTCTTCACAAAAGGAATTGAACACTGTGGGAAAATATTCTCCACCTCTATTACTTCTAAGTATTTTACTTTTCTTTTCCTTTTGATTTTCAACAATCGATTTATACAATTAAAACTTATCAAACACTTCATCTTTATGCTTCATATGGTAGAAATAGGTATACCTAGAGTAATCATCAATGAATGTGGCGAAATATTTATTTCCTCCTCTAGTCAAATGGCCATTCAATTCACATATATCCGAATGAATAATTTGTAAAATTTCAGTATTTGTTTTGGATTTAGGAAATGGTAATTTAGTCATCTTAGCTTGAATGCAAATTTCACACTTGTCATGGTTATCATTTTCGTATGTTATGTAACCATTTTTAGCCATAAACTTAAGTGACCTAAAGTTTACATGTGCTAAGCGTGAATGCAATAAATTAATTGATGAATCAACCATATAAACAAAAAATTTCTTCTTCTTCTTATTATTAAGAAGAACAGAATTTACAAAAAGTTTGAGCATTCCATCACAAGCATATCCCTTCCTAACAAAGATCCCATTCTTTGAGAGGATAAGTTTGTCAGATTCTAAAACAGTCTTGAATCCTCCCTTACAAAGAAAATTTGCAGAAATTAAATTCTTCCTAATTTCTGCTATTTGATGTATATTAAGTGAACATTGCCTTCTATAACAATCAAGGATATTTAATGTATATTGAGTGAATATTGCCTTCTAAAATGAATACGAGTATGTATATAAATATATGCAACACTCTCGTACTCTATTCGTTTGAGAACATTAACAAGCACAATTATGAGTGTGCATATGATACCGAAACTATGTGTAACTTCAAAGAACATTATTTTTATTTTCAAAGGATATTGAGTAGGTATTAATGCATGTAAGACATTGAGAGAGGCATTAATGAAAAAAAAAGTGGTTTAATAACTTAATTTTCTAGCATTACAATTAACGGTACATATATAACGATTAATCAATAAGATATATGTATATATATATATATATATAAGATTTTTTATGGAGATTTTTTTATGCTTCCTAATTTTGTGGAGTAGATTTTTAAATGTATGTATTTAATTAGTTAAATGTTTCCTTTTTTTTCTCCAAAATTGTAGGAATGTGCTTGATATTTAGTTGTAACAACTGTTTTTTAATCTCCTTAAGTGTAAGAGATTTGAATCACACGTTTGTTTTCTTTAAATATGCAAAAAAAATTGCAACATTGTTTATAGTTGAAAGTGGATACTTGTGTTGTCATATGTTGCAATTAGTTTCCGAGATGCACTAGTCAGTCTTGAGCTCATTTTTATTGGGTTGGGCCTAAGTAAAGGGCTTATTGTGGATATATGTTCCAAGATTTTTCTTTTTAATTTTCAACCAATTTAACAACAATTTCCCTTTGTTGACCAAAATTTTCTAACATTAGTGCGGCTGCTTGAAGTTGAATCTGTAAGTGTTGGCTCGTAATCATTCTGATCAGGGAAAATTAATTATTTTTTATTTAAAACAAATAAAAAATGTCTTCCATATAATCATTAAACAAGAAAAGATCGGCATGGCTCATGCAATGGGTATATTGGGTAAAATCACACTCGCCAGAAGAAAAAAAAAATAAAATAAAATCCAACCGTAGTTCTTATTTCTTGACCTAATTACCCCTCACATCACAAGTTTACCAACCAACTCAACTGGTGTCAAAGAATGTAGTTTTCCCAGATGGCCTCGTCCTATAACACCAAATCGGAACACACAAGAATCATTTATTTATAAAATCAACCCTCATTTTGATCTATTTTAGCAGTGAATGTCAACGAAAGATGCAAAGAAGCTTTCTTCTCCGTGCCGTAAATTCCATCTCTCCACCGCTACCTACCACCACCAACCGGTTCCCCTCCCCGTCATCACCGCCACCACTCTCCGCCCGCATCAGACCTCCTTCACTCTTTCGATTCTCTTCAACTCACCGACCTGCGCTTCAATCTCTCCGTTGTGCCGGTAATTTCTGGTCCCACTTTCCCTTACACTACAAAACACGCTCTGTTAGAAGACAAGAATTAAACGGACCATGAAGGGCATATTGGTCAAAGAAGTAAAAAAAATCTGATTGGGGAAAACTTTTGTCTGATTGGTTAATTATGCGCGTCAGCTTGAACTTAGCCATTAGCCTCCGACTCAAAACCTGACTTTTTGTCTTCGTTGGTGTCGACTTGAGTTGAGCAGGCAGTTCTGACTACACACACACGCACTCTCTGCAAGAGCAAACTAAAATGGCAGGCGGAGAAGAGAAAGATCCTCGCATATCTAGAATTTCCTCTGCAATTAGAGTCATCCCTAACTTCCCCAAACCCGGTACTTCCGTTTTTCTACTTCACTGTTCGATTTTCTGTTGCTTTCATCGTATTGGTGGTTGTGTTTTTACTTTGTTTTGATTTGGGGGGTTTGCGTTAGGGATCTTGTTTCAGGATATAACGACGTTACTTCTTGACACAACGGCTTTTAAGGACACCATTGATTTGTTTGTGGAGAGGTACAAAGGGAGAGGCATCTCCGTCGTTGCTGGTAATTCTTATTGATATTGCTTTTTTATTTTATTTTATTTTTTACTCTTTGCCTTTTTCAATGGCTGCAAAGAACGTTCACAGATAATAATGATTCTTTTGCAAGGCTCTTTCTTTTTCCCTTGATCCAATGGTCTTGCTAACTTTTGAATCGTGAACTGTTTAGAGAATGGGTTAATGCGGTCCAGATTTGAGAGTTAAAGTCAAATGTTGAGAATTAGAGAGGATTAGTTTTAGAACTTAATGTTCTGGACATTAAGAACTTGAATTAGCTTTGTTTCCTGTAGTGTTCTTCATCAATTTTTGTTATTCCAGTCTTTTTCTCAAGTAAGAGCTTTATAACTGGTTAATGGATATTTTGCTGGGGATGCTGGATGTTTAACTGCTGCAAAGAATCAGTATGTTGCTTCGGATGTGACAACATCGTGATCATGTGGAGCTTTTATATAGAAAAGAGTTATTGTTATTTGTGCTTGACTATGGAATGATCATGATCATCGTGATTATTATTTATACTTGCCATATTGAATGATGTCGACGGCATAACGTGCAGGTATTGAAGCAAGGGGCTTTATCTTTGGCCCTCCTATTGCATTGGCCATTGGAGCAAAATTCGTCCCCATGAGAAAGCCCAATAAGTTGCCTGGTTTGTCATTTTCGCTTGAATCATAAGTTTTCTTTTCCTTTTTTTTGATGGTTTTTGTATAGAAATTCATCCCCCATTACTCATTGTAGTCACATGTTTATGATATTCTATTCCTTTCATCCTTATTCATGAATGCATGGTTTGCTATTTCAATATTTTTGTTTGAAGTTGTTTAGAACTATATATTTTGATGCCTCAAGCTCCAGCTTGAATTAATCATTTGCTCCAGTTAGACTTCTCTAAAGTGCGTGGATGTTTCTGATGTATTTCTAGGGGAGGTCATTTCTGAAGAGTACTCTTTGGAATATGGAACCGACAAAATTGAGATGCATGTTGGTGCAGTGCAAGCAGGAGAACGGGCTCTAGTAATAGATGATCTAATTGCAACTGGTGGGACCTTGTGTGCTGCAATCAAGCTGCTTGGTATTACATTGAAGCTTTTTCTTTCTGTGCAATTTCCGAACTGTCTTGTTTGCTATTCTATTGCTTAGTTCATTTCCTTTTTGGTTCAGAAGAGTAGAACTATCCAGCTATCTTTATTTTACAGACCTTGAAAATCGATTCTGTGCTATTAAAGGGTTTGGGTCGGATATAGGATGGATTTGGGCATTGTAATGGATATGTTACTTGGGAGGACAAATAAAACTGATGCTTTTGTAATGAAGCAAACAGGGTCATAGGTGGTTTATGTTGTCATCAGAAGATAATTTTGATTTTAGAAATGGCTATAGACAATATCGATTTCTCTTAATTGTGAAACATAGAGATGATTGGATGCCTTTTTAGCTTAATGGTACTAATTGGTCAGTAACATTTGTTCTTCTTGCACACACTTCATGTTCTCCTTTTTATTCAAACTTTTTTTTTTATCATGTGCATCTGAGAATTGAATTACTGTTTATTGCAGATCGTGTCGGTGTAGAAGTGGTCGAGTGTGCTTGTGTTATTGAATTGCCAGAGCTTAAGGTATGTCCAAATTTTCATATGAATGTTGATGAAGTAAATGACCGAAATTTATTCCAGTATAAAAAAAAATGTGTGATTCGAGCTATTTCATTATTTGCTACATTGTGCAATCAAGAAATTTGATTAAACGCTATCATATTTTTAGCCGAGATTTGAAATTGAAAGAACCTTGATAGAGATGTGAAACTCTTGGCCGAATGACAGTTCAAGCTAAATGTTATACTTATTAGTTGTTTATATGAGACGCCATGAATTATGTACGTTAAATGAGGAGAATTGGTTTGTTCCCTACTGCCCTGTAGAACGAGAATGTTATGGTAAACATGCATAAACTTTATAAACAAGCACTTGATTATTGACTTTTTGAGGTTGTTTATTTTCCATAACTGATTTTTCAAAAGAAAAACATGCCTCTGGAACTGTGAATATCATATCAGGTCTTTATTCTCCCTTTTCTTTTTTCATTAATGTGTTGTTGGTGTGTTTCTCATTTATTTTCAGGGCCGGGAACGACTAGGAGACAAACCGTTGTTTGTTCTCGTAAGTTCAGACTGATTATCTTTCTGCTTTAGTTGGCAACATATGTTATTGGATATACGCTTGTTTCCTCTAGAGCTCTGTTGAAGGCCAGAGAATTTGACGACTTGTGAAAAAATAACTCGATACGATTGTATCTCTTTTTTGTTAGACTACAATAAGCTAATTGATGCTTGGAGATTCAATTGGATTTGTAGTCTGCAGGATGACCGCATTTCTCTAATCTTGGGTCAAGATTAAGTCTATAAGAGCTTGCTTTCTCTGTGTTTCATGCTTTTTACTCTTCAGTATTATAACTTCCATCGATGGTTTTAATGTTGATAAGTTTAAAATTGTATCATCTTTTTCTCTCTTTTGTTGTCTCGACATTATGCTGCGACTTGTAGTACATACATATCTTGAAAAAGATTGTTTCTTGGCTCCTTACCTTCAAGCAGAACAGCCTGAAGATGCTAAACTAGCAAGTCCTTGCATAGTAACTTCTTCTTTATTCATTAGTTACTGCGTCGTTTAGTGCTAAGACGATTTCAATACTAGTAGACTATAATCCTGTTGATCCTTGCATAATAACTTTGAATATGGATCAACTTATGTTGCCGAAGCAATCAACCCTAGTCCCTACGTCACCAAGAATTGCTCGCAAATTAGTTTTTAGCTCATTGTTACCGATGAAGCCTGAATACGAAAAGGGGTTATTAATCTGATTGCCTTCAATAAAGTAGAGTGACAGCGTCTTCATAATCAATCCGACTGGGCTTTTCATTGGTTAGAAATTAATGGAATATTTTTATTTCCATGGAGTGTAATTTTTAAATTTTCCTTTCTTATTTTGAAATGAGCATAATTTGTCTAATTTCATTTCAGAACTCCTCAAAACTTTGGCGATTGGAAAACAAAGAATATGTTTAATTAATATAATTTATGCAAAAGTTTATTTAATTATTGTAATAACAAATAAAATAATATCTTCATTTGACGACCATATTTGAAAAAATTAATGGCGGAACATATATGATAAATCTGCGAGAACATCTTGGATATCATTGATGCTTAAATCAATGGGACTATATCTTATGCTTTGAACTCATTCCGATCAACATATATTCTAGTAAAATTTTGAAATAAAGATTTTGAGTTTTTATTTTGAAAAATATAATATTGTTTTCTAATTATTGGAAAGTAAACAGGATATCAACAATTTTATCGGCACGAAGAATTAATCAAAACATAACCGAGGAAACATCATTGCTACGACTGTGTATAAACCTACATTATCAATTTTTCAAACCCTTAAATGTCTGTACTTCTTGGAAAAAAATAGGATTATTATTTGAATCGGTTAACATTTTTTTTGATAACCATTTTATTATGTCTCCTAGTTCATATTTCACATCAGTCAGCTGACTCTTATGCTTTGACCTAGAAGTGGTTCATCATGTTCTCTTTTTCCCTTAAATAAAACAAGTGCCTCAAATAATTTTCGTGTTTCCATGAAATTGTATTATTTTTTCTTCAACGCAACCCTATATCTTTTTTCCACCAAGTTTGACATTTCACTAATTTAATCGTCACCTGCCCATTTTTATATGCTTATGCTACAAATATTCAAAAGAGCATTGACTTCTTAGCTTAATTAATAAATTTTTTTATGCTGCAAAACTGAATTAAAAATTGTACGTAAGGGATAAGACCTTGTTAATTATGTTCTCGACCAAAGCATCCCTGAAGTTTGGTACTCTCTTCTTGCACTAACCAAATAATAATGCTTTTATGAAGATAACGCAATCATAAGTTTGTTGCTTCAGTACTTCTGAACTAGCCAGGGACAACCAAATAGGTCTTTTTTTGCATCTTTCGAATGATCGAAAAGGCCATGATAGAATTCCAAACTCCAATATGATAATTAACTAAATATAGACCAATAATAGTACACAATATCTTTAAACTTGATTTGCGTCCGCACAAAAAAGGTCTTCACTTTAGCATGTGTGAGTCTACTAAATCTAATTATGGAGTTTGTGTTTTCATGCGGCAAGTTAACTCAACTTACCATTAATCATATTCTATTTGGTTATTTACAATGTCAATCTCATAGCCCCATACTATGTTGTCATCGGCTTAATTAAGGAACTATAGTAGAACAACTGGAGCTCCTTGAATTGTTCCTCATACATTGAATCTGTAGTTATAAATGGTAATTAAACAACGGTTTCTTCTTCTATGAAGAAATAGGAATTGGCAATTACTTAGTCATGATTCATGAATTTTCAATTAAATGCTACATATATGAGGAAGAAACAGTATTATCATTTGCATGTGCTATGTCCAATTAGGTTTTTACTAATTAAATTATGTTTCTACATGTTTTTTTAGCATTTGAAATTAAATTAGTCATACCATCTTATGATGTGACTCTTCTTGCTTACTAACTATGTTAATCTAGAAGCCTAAGTACTCTGATGTTTGCATAAACTCCAAGACTTTTGATCGATTGACTTTCGAATTCGGCTTTTAATTACATTTTATTTTGATACATGCTTTGTCCGAGTCTAATTAAATTCTAAGAACTTGATGATGTACCGTTGAAATTAATTTCTCCTATGATTTAATAAGATTAATTTCCATTGACATGATAAAAATATTATGCTCTCAACTTTGACATTAATTCACTAATATATCAACATTTTCCCGTTCATAATTTCACGCTTGTTTTATAGAGTACACAAATATATTTATAAATCAACACTGACTTCAGACTTCAAAGCTTAAATTACAAGTAGAAGCATACTCTTAAATTGTTATTGACTGTTGAGAAATGAGATATTTTGTTGCAATTGTCGGCCATAGATGTTGTCATGAAATGGGGACAATCTATCAATTTCGCTGCTTCAAAATGTATTGCAATTGTGATGCCTAAAAAATGCCTTTCAACTTAGAGACTGAAATTCCACACGGATGCATGAGCAACATAATTATTTATTGTGGCGCATGCTTCGAAATTAATGAGCTTTAAATGTAATTAATATCGCATTTAAAAAATTAACTCCTTCGGTGACATAATCCTTCTGGCTAGCTTTTTCTTTTCCTTTTTTCGTTAAGACAAACTTGTAGTTAGTTTTTTTTTATAAGTTATTAATTTATTTGTTAAAATTTACGACCTCTTATTGTTAAAATTGACTATAATATCAATAAGTTACAAACTCGTTGGTAACTAATTACTCTAATTCAAATAA
Source organism: Flueggea neowawraea (assembly GCA_948243855.1). NCBI lineage: Eukaryota > Viridiplantae > Streptophyta > Magnoliopsida > Malpighiales > Phyllanthaceae > Flueggea > Flueggea neowawraea. The sequence goes on along the minus strand of CAODLS011797679.1, from coordinate 2,273 downwards.
TGAGAAAACTTTTTGTTTTTGTATTGTCTAAGCAACCAATGACTGAGAGTATCATATATTTACCAAACACGTATTATTATGAGTTAAACTAATCACATTTTCGGTGTGAACGAAGCTTACATAAATGCTTTTGGCTTGACTAAGCGAGAAAGGATAACAAAAACAAATGTATAGATTGGAAAATTGGGTTTTGGAATGAATAAGATAATTTTATTTGTATATTCGAAATGGATAAAATTAATTACTCATATGTAAGACGATATAATAATGAAGCTCATCGGGAATCAATCAAAGTAGAGGATTGCTATTAATCATGAAGCATGTATGTATTTCGATTAATAACAAAACAAAACAATTATACCAAGCAAAAATTTATAAAAAAATTATAATTTATTAGTACGGAAGTTATCTCTTCTTGCACAAAAAATTGACTTTCGAAAAAAACAAATAAAATGATTATTCAAAAAGTGTCCGAATTAAAAAGAAAATTGAAGGGGCTCACGTGGCTTCTGCTGGGTGGTAGAGGCAAAATTGGTTAGTAGTTTATTGAGACAAAATTATACAAATGTACTTGTTAGTTTGATACGACAGAAACAGCTGTCATTCTGTTTGATGTCAATTGTTAATCCTGATAAGGGCATGAACCCAAACCATGAAAAACCCTAACCCTAATCGTGCAAAGCCGGCCAAATACTGAGTCACCCAATAATAGGAATAAAATCTGATCGCTACGGTTTTTAATTTTCTACACTACCTGTCTTCTAGATTTTATTCTTGCCATCGTTTAAATCTCATTTTTTGAGGTCTTAATTTTAGTTCTTTTTCAGAAACAAGGTCGTGCAATGGGCGGTGCAATTTAGATCTGTACAACTAAGACCTAATGGAACTTTCGGTTTAACATAATGAACTAAATTAAAATGTGTCTCTATCCGACCCGTGGAACCGAACCGCTTACACCGCCGGAATTTGTGGAGCCAGTCTTCTTGTACTTGTGTGTATACAGCTTTGATTTTTTTGTAATTTAATGCAGTTGTAGTGATTCAGATTAATCAGGTTCTTGTAATGGCTGTGATGAAGATATTGGCTGATGTGTTTTGGTTTGTCAAAGAGATATTGTTGGCCTTGTAATGAACATAATTGGGATATTATAGCACATCGTAAACTGAACTTGAATCTTTTACTGAGTTGGAAGATTTGTTGATTATTCAAAATACATAAAATATAGTAGTGGGTTTTTACTCAAAAATATTTTGGAGATAAAAGAAAAGAAGGTCAATTCTTGACAATTACACCAATGATGCCATATGGTTGATTGGCTTCAAATTGGCCAACTACAGAAGCAGTATGTTATGGGAAAGATGTTAGTTTATCAAAATTGACATAATGGTTTCACTCGCAAATATGGTGATTGCTCTTTCGTAGTGATTGATGAAGTAAACTGTTAGCTCGATTCACATTTGACATTATGGCTTCACTTTCAAAATACATATCTCCAACTAACATTAATATATAAATGTTTTTTTATAAGAAGATTATGTGGTCTAACTTTTTTAGAATTATAGATATTTTTATGATAGATAAAAAGGATTAATTGACACAAGCCCCGGACATCAATCGCAGCTCAAATGAATTGTGTGTACAAGTTAAGGGTTGAATAAGTTTAGAGTATAAATCTTTACAGTACAAAAGTTTGTTCTGTTAGACTAACTCTTGTACTATACATTTGAGAGCAAAAGATAATTAATCACAAGAATACACCATAAAACAAATGTGAAAACTGACAACTCGTTCATACAAAACACACAAATTGATTTTGCACTCGTATTTGCATGTGGAGATGATGTATTACTGTTGGAGCATTAAAATCCCTTGCTGTAGAATTGAGGGTTCTTTTATAGTAGTAATGTTACGCTTAGAAGTACTCAAAAATAACGAGAAGGAAACGTTAAGGAGCTTGAGACAAATGAGTCATTAGTTACAACCATGATGAATTAATGCAGCAGTAATAAGTGAGGGACAGTGATTAGGTTGAAAGCTGCAATTTAGGAGACAAGGAACGAGTTCAATGGTTAACGTGTCTGGATTTGCGACTTGTTTAACATTGTCACACTCATCTCCACGATGAGGCCGTCCACTCTCTGTTCTTTTGTTTAATTCTCCAACAGCACTCCTTTCTGTTTATTAGATGCAAAAACACTACCCACGTTTGTGACATTTTCAAAACTCGTAAACGCATGCTCTTTCATTTCATTCCTCTTCCCTTCTGCCTAACT
>CAODLS011797650.1:0-11527 GCA_948243855.1 Flueggea neowawraea | reverse complement strand
TTTCCATTGTGAGACTAAGTCTATGGAAATCTTTTTGGTATGCTTATAGTGACAAGCCAGGCAATCATGACTTCAATCTCCTGAAGAAGCTTGTGCTGCCTAATGGGTCTATTCTGAGAGCTAGACATGCTGGCCGTCCTACTAGAGATTGTTTATTTGTAGATCCTGTTATGGATAGAAAAAGGTAAACTTGTAATCCTGGATTATTTTCTCTAACTAGAATACCAGTGACCAAAATGAAATATTTTTACTGATAGATGCAGTCTGATTTTTATTGTAGTTTGTTGAAAATATGGAACTTGAACAAGCTATCTGGGGTCATTGGCATTTTCAATTGCCAAGGAGCAGGAAGTTGGCCTATGAAAGAAGTAAAAATGCCTGGTGAACAATCCACATCTTCAACTATTTCAGGCCATAGAAGTCCAAATGATGTCGAGTTTCTTGAAGAGGTTGCAGGTGAAGATTGGAAAGGGGATTGTGCTGTCTATGCATTCAATTCAGGTAAACTTCTGATTCCACCCATTTTTTATCCGTAATCTATATGATTCCCTGCTAAAACCAACTTCTGAAATTCAAATCTAGTGAATTATTTCATGTTGCAGGTTCTCTTTCTGTGGTGCCAGAAACAGGCATTCTTGAAGTGTCATTGGCTACTCTTAAATGTGAAATATATACCATCTCACCAATTAAGGTCAGTGAATCAACCACTTCCTTCCTCTTTATAACTCATTTTTTTGCGTTTACTTGTCTAAAATCATTTCAATGCTATGTTGTCAGGTATTTGGTCAGGATATTCACTTTGCTCCAATAGGATTAGTTGATATGTACAATTCTGGAGGAGCAAGAGAATCTGTAAACTGCACAATAGATATTTCAGCTTACAAAATTAAAGTGAAGGGACGAGGCGTTCGCCGGTTTGGAGCCTACTCAAACACTCGACCGAAGTGTTGTATGGTGGATGGCAATGAGGAGGACTTTACATACAATCCTGAAGATGGATTGGTGATTGTTAAATTACAAGGAGAATGTACATTCAGAGACATTGAATTCATTTATTAAACTGCCTGTCTTGTGTAAAGTGACGCATTGTATCCATTGCAAGCTACAATGAGTAGAATTTGATTCATTTATTTTGTGGGTTGTACATAAGACTCCGTTCCAAATACAGATTCTTCTACAAGAAAATTAAAAAAAGGAATAAAAGAAAATGAATAGGAATTTTTTGTTGAATGCATGTATTTGTCATAATTGAGGTAGGTTCATGAAAGATTAGAATCTGTCTCTTAAATTCCAGGTTCAAACATTCCGGAAATAATCACGACAATAAACAACTTTTTGATCTGAAAATTTTTGGTCCTTCCCACTTTATTGAACTCGTTGGATGGATCAACAAGTTCCTAGAACTTTTTGTAAAATAAAATCATAATTTTAGTTAGTGATTATTATCTAAAGATATCATTATGTTCTTGAGCTAGTAATGACTTGACAAAGTCAGAATGAGTAAGTTCTAAATGCATCTCCACAAATTTAGATGAAATTCACTCCTCCAATTTGCAGAATCAATCAACTGTTTGTAAACACATAAAAAGAGCATATACTAATAATATATGTTTCAGGAAAACTGAAGATAGAAAAATGCGGAATAACAAATAACAATCATACAAGAACACAAGATTTACGTGGTTCGATCACAACAGCTTACAACGATGTTCAAAACATAACAACCATCAACCGGCATCTAAGAATTGTCCCAAGCCATCTATTTATAGTATACAATGAAACCCTAGTCAAAATAGATCACCCAAAATCCCAAAACACATCCTAGATACTTCAGAATGGAAGACACGGGCAGGAGAAGCAAGACACATGGCGATCCACCAAGACAAAGCCTCCCACGCGAGTCCGTGTAACACAAGAAACTCGTCCCAGTAAGACACGGGTTGAGACACGGTGGTGGCCAAGGCCGTGTATGCTCAGTCCTTACTTCTTTCGGCTCCAACGTATCCCACGATCACTCCACGCCCGTGTGTCCGTCCGTGGCCGACCCAGTTGTTTGCTTTCCTTCACAAATCCGTCCCATTTTGACTCTCTTCATCAACTATCACCATGGCTCCAATTCTTGATCAAGAAAATCACTTCAACATCAACAAATCTCCACCTTGAAGTGAATTTTCTTCCTCGTACAACTCTGAATGCCAATTAATCATCTGCCACACCACCTCCAAAAGGCCTCAAGTCCTGCAACAACTAACCAAGTCCAACCCGGACTTGCCACCACTAGCTAGCTTTCCATCCACTCCTAACAACACAACACTCTGCATATTTTTTTGTGTTTTTCAGTGACTGCTTTTGAAAATCACCAACACAATTATCATGCCCTAATTCACATGTTGTTAGCCCTCGTGAATCAACCTGATTGACCTTTGCCTGTTCCAGAGTGTCAATCACAAACTCCACCCGTTTTTCTGCAGAACTCACAACAGTCCTTAATCCATTAGCAACTACCGAGCTATCAATCAAGGTGTAAATATCATTCCGCAATCTACCCTTCATCACAACTGAAGATTCCTTGCACACCTGAATCTCTCCACCTCTTCCATAAAAACATAACCTTACTTAGACAAAGCACCAACATAAATCAAATTTCTTCGCAACCCTGGGACATATCAAACATCAAGTTTTCTGACCATCCTGTCATGCATCCTGATCTTCAAAGATCCACTACCCTCAACACTTAGCTTCTCACAATCTCTCAATTACACACTGTCTTTCCATTCTTTAAAAGAATCAAACAGTTTTTTTAAAAAATTCATGTGAGAAGCTACACCAGTGTCAATAACCTAGCTATCTTCAGATCTACATGCAGTAACTGTAAAAACTTCACTACTTTATCCCTCATCAGAATTATCCTGAATCACCACAAAATTATTCTGAACTACTGTTGCCATTGATTTCTCACTGTTTCCCCTATGAGAACAATTCTTTTTCATGTGCCCAATCTCCTTACAGCGATAACACCTCAAACCATGATTCTTACCCATTTTATTGCCTATACTCACTGTTAACCCGGACTCCACACTGTCTCCACCTGAACTACAAGTTAACTTCTTTAGTTCTTTAGACAACATAACATCATTAACAGAAATTCCATCTCTACCATAAGTGATAGTATCAACAAAACTCTCATATGATCCAGGTAAAGAATATAACAGAAATATAGTTTGATCCTCATCATCAATGTCAACAACAATACCTTTCAAATCTAATACAATCTTATTAAATTTATCAAGATATTCTTTTACCTGCATGCCTTCTGACATCTTCAATGTATGCAACCATCTTTTCTGATAAAGTTTGTTCGACATGGACTTCTTCTGATACCTACTCTCTAACTTATTCCACAAGCCTGATGCAGTAGTTTCATCAATCACCTCTCTTAAGACTTCATCTGCTAGACTCAATAGAATTGCACTATGCGCTCTTTTCATAGCCTCCGCTTTCTGCACCACTGTCAGTTCTATCGATAGTTTCTCTTCACCTTCAATCGCCTCGTCACACTTCTGTTGAACTGGAACCGCCTTCATCTTTGGCTTCCACAACGTGAAATCATCCGACCCATTGAATTTCTCAATATAGAATTTGTATGAATATATTTTCTTTCTGCATAACGAACCAATGAGTTTCTGAACAAACTTTTGTGACTCTAATACCACTTGTCAGGGAAACCAGCGAGAGAAGAATGCGGAATAACAAAGAGCAATCACACAAGAGCACAAGATTTACGTGGTTTGATCAATTCGATCTATGTCCACAGGCAAAGCACAAGTAATTCTACTATTCAGAATAAAAAAAAAGCACAACGGCCTTTAAAAGCATAACAACCATCAACCGACATCTAAGAATTGTCTCAAGCCATCTATTTATAGTATACAATGAAACCCTAGTCAAAATAGACTACCAAAACCCTAGAACACATCCTAGATACTTTAGAATGGAAGACACGGGCAGGAGAAGCAAGACGCGTCGCGGTCCACCAAGACACGACCTCCTACGTGTGTCCATGTAACACAAGAAACTCGTCCTGGCAAGACACAGGCTGAGACACAGTGGTGACCAAGGTTGTGTCTGCTCATTCCTTGCTTCTTTTGGCTCCAATGTATCCCACCGTCACTCCACGCCCCATGTGTCCATCCATGGCCGACCCAGTTGTTGCTTTCCTTCACAAATTCGTCTCATTTTGAATCACTTAATCAACTATCACCATGACTTCAATTCTTGATCAAGAAAATCACTTCAACATTAACAATACGGAAAGAAAATATAATTACAAATAACGCTAATGGTGTTTATATTGCTATATGTAACAGATCTGATCAATACAGATTTTCATATGTATCAAAATATTATTTCATGAAATAAGTATGATGTTAGCAAAACAGACGATAAAATAATGTGAAATAAAGAAGAACAATTACACAAGAACAAAAAATTTACGTGGTTCGGTCAATCTACCTACGTTACAGGCAGAGAGCTATTATTTGTATTATTCTGAGTCAAAACCGGTCAAAAACATATACAAGCTTATAAAGACTTACAAGAATTGTATCAAACCACCTATTTATAGTTTACAATAAAACTCTAATAAAAATAGACCACTCAAAACCCTAAAATCTGTACTAAATCCATCAGGTATTAAGACACAGGACACAGAAGAGTAAAACACAGGCAAAGACATTGAAGACACGGATGAAAACCTGTGACCGTGTTAAATAAGACAATATACGGTGTCTTAGGCCATGTCATTCACTGTTTCATTCCTTCTCGTTCCGTTTCGTCTCTAATTTATTCCATTTTAACTTGTTTCATCAAACATCAACATGACTCCACAATTCTTCAAAAAAAATTTTACTTCAATCCCAACATATTATATTGCTTCTATATTTCATTCCATGAACCAAACATAACCTAAGTTTATTGTTCATTCATTTCATTTCTTATGTAAATTTGTTAATCCTGACACATTTTTATGTTCCCTTCTTCTCACCAGACTGACACGCTGCAAACATACATGCACACTTGCCTCACTGGTATACATTAACCATGCATTGTTTGTCCATGTTTCTGTATAGAGAAGGTAATGGCGTCGCTGACACTCTAGCTAATCATGGTCGCATCTCCCTCGAAGATCATCGGTGGCTGGGATACCCTTCTTTCTGTGGCAGCCAGATTTATGACGACCTCAATATGACAGCTTTTTCCCTTTGTTTGAATAGCTTATTCTAATTCTTTTTTTTTTTTCAATTGTCCCATTTGGTTGTATTAATTTTTAATTTTTTTATTAATATTATTTATAGTGTTGGAGCATAAATTTTTTTTAAAGAAGTGTCAATTTAATTAAAATGTATGGGTTTGATCACTAATTTTGGTGTTTCAATTTCATAAAAAAAAAAAAGGAAAAAGGATGACGGTGAGCCCTACTCCTAGTATTGTAGATGGGTCACTCACTATTCGGGGCAGGCTCTTATTGACTAATGTTCCTGACAGTATCATCATTACACCTGCCCCTGGTGACTGCTTTTCTTGGGGCCTCTGCCATAGTCCAAGTGTTCGTCATGTTTTCACTCTTGGAGCTCTTCGGTGAGCTTTTTTCTTTGGCATTTTTGTCAAGTATCCCACAGACATGATGCAACTGGCTGGAAATTAACCGAAAATACTGTTTATGTTTTGTTCTCACCTCACCTTGACGGACTTTTTCGCAGCAGTTTTGAAGGGCCTGCTGAAGATGAGCTTCAATTTTGTGCTGAAAATGGTATCATTGCGGTTTTTACGTAGCTTGGTTTCATAATTGGTGCTATTGCTTTATTGTTTTAATTGATTGATTGATTATTTTTTGCAGGGGATGCTGACATCCAAACCTCCAAAGTACTGGAGGCAGTTTTTGTTAATTATGGGGAAGATCCATTTAAGCTGATGAGGAACTACATTAAGTACGTTTTTTAATCATTCTTCTATAATGGCTTTTAGGTTTCCAAGTATTCATAGATTGTTTTTGGTTCTTATATTCATTCATTCATTCATTCATTCAGGATATTGGAAAAACACAGGTTTATTCAGCTACACAGACAACAAGGAGGTAATGAAATAGCAAAAGTCTATGCCAAAGTATTGACTTAAATCTTGCGATAAAATATTCTTTTTGTCTTTGTTGACAGCTTCCTGCTCATCTAGACTGGTTTGGATGGAACACCTGGAATGCATTTTACATGAAGGTCTATCCAGGAGGAATAGAGGAAGGGCTTAGAAGGTAGAATGAATAAATGAATCTGTTGTGTATGCTCATTTATGTGTGTTCCGATTGTTGTTAATACAAAAACGACTGCAATTTTTCTTTGGCTTTTTGATTGTTGTTATGAAGCTTTGCTGAAGGAGGTTGTCAGCTGAAGTTTCTTACCATTGACGATGGTTGGCAGAATGCTGGAATAGATAAGCCCTTGGGAGGGGAATCATATAATGAAATAATAAAGATCTATATTACTGGACTATGTCTTAGTAAACTGCTAAGCATTTCGAATTAATTTGCAGTTCGAACTTTCTTTATTTCTCATCAACAGGTTTGCAGCAAAGTTCAGGCTGCCTGCTAATTCCGGAAAACCATATGCTAATGTTCGTGAATTTGTTAAATTCATCAGATAGAAATACGGACTGAAGTAAAGATTTTTTCCCTCTAATTATTTGTTTCATATATTTGAACTTTGTTCTTCTTTATTGATGTAAAGTAGTGGCCCTGCAGGTATGTATATGTGTGGCATGCTCTGATAGGTTATTGGGGAGGCGTACGTCCGACATCAGAAGATATGAAAAGGTACAAACCAAGATATGCTTATCCAGTTTGTGTTGAAAGTGGTTAGTTACCTTTATATTTGTTCAAATTGTTTATACATTCATGTCAATAGAGTGCACATTTTCTTTTCTGTTGTTTAATCTTCGTTCTCCTCTTCATCTTCAGGAGATTCTGATGTTCAAGTTCTAAAGAAGCACTTTTCATTAATTCTGGAGATAATCCATAAGAGCTCATGAAGAATTCCATGAAGTATGCCCTGTCAGGACTATAGTCTTTTTCAATGCATTTTTGGTTTATTCATAGGGGAATTTTATTTCTAATATGTATCTGTGCAGGATATTGGAGAAGCACGAAGGTACCTTCAGCCATGTCGACGACAAGAAGGTAAATAAGATTACTAATTAAACATTAATGAAAAATAGGTGTTGAAGCAGTTAAAACAGAATTTTTTATATTTCATTGCAAAGCGTGCATCAAATCCTGAGAATGCCTGACAGAGTCTGGCTATGCAGAATATGACTGTTCTTGATTCACTTAGCAGATCCCTCCGCATGTAGACTGGTTTGGATGGTCCACTTGGGATGCATTTTATACAAAAGTGACTCCCAGGAAATCAAAGAAGGGCTTCAAAGGTTGCATACAAGGACTGCTCCAATCTCATAGTCACATGGAATGAACAAGTAATTCCTTGTTTTTCGCCACAGTTTCTGAAGTCTGCTTTCATTTTCTTCTGCAGTTTGATGGAAGGAGGCTGTCCCCAAAATTTCTGATCATTGATGACGGATGGCAAGATACGCACAATGCATTCTTAAAGGAAGGTGAAACACCGACTAATGCAATAGAGTAAGTTATTGCTCAGTAGCAATACACAGGCAGTTGGCTTTAGAAATGTATCAGATCACTCCCTCTAAACCCCTTTGTTGCTTCCTAGGTATGCAACCAGATTAGTAGATATAAAGGAGAACAAAAAGTTCAGAAGCTTGGATTCTGACAATTCTTGTTCTACTCTGCACGAATTTATCCAGACAATCAAACAGAATGTGGACTAGTGTAAGCTCATGCTCCCACCATTGAATTTCCCATTTTCCTGAATATCAGAAATAATGCAAACTAAAATAAGCTTACAATATTGCAGATAAGTGTACACGTGGCATGCTTTAGTTGGTCATTGGGGAGGACTAGATCCTGCTTCAGAAGCTATGAAAAAATATAACCCCAGGATGGTGTTCCTGTTACTGTATTCCGGTAACAAAAGCCACATCTGATGTGGTGCTATGGGAAGCTTGGTCAGGAATGGCGTTGGAGTTATTGAACCCTCGAAAAATTTCATTTTTGCAATGATATGCACAGCTACCTTTAGAGTTGTGGAGTAGATGGAGTTAAGGTAGATATTCAAAATGTGATAGAAACTCTTGCTGCTGGTTACGGGGGAAGCGTTGTATTGATGCAAAAAGTATCAAGAAGCTCTAGCAGAGTTTGTTGCAAGGAACTTCAAAGATAAAAACTTGATATCCTGTATGAATCACAGCACAGACTGCTTTTAAAGGTTTGATCAAAATTGTTCTTTCTTAGTACTTGTGGAAAGATTGAAATGATGGAAACATGTTACTAAAACGAATTGATCATGTTTTTCTCTTAAAGAAATGTGCAATTGCGAGAGCATCAGAAGATTATATGCCACATGTACCAACACTCTAAACTTCACATGTTGCTGCAGTAGCTTTCAATACTCTTCTTCTGGGGGATCTCGTCGCCGTAGATTGGGATATGTTTCTTGTAAGATACCTTCTCCATTCATATTTAATATTTTGCCAAACCAGAGACAAATTTTCAATCAAATTCATAGCACTTATTATCTAACTTTCTTGACTACAGAGCAACCATTTCTCAGCTGAGCTCCACAGTGCAGCAAGAGCATTAGGTGGGTGTGCAGTATATTTAAGGTATGCAAAAAACTGACAGTACATAAAACTCTTCTTTTCTTGGAAATATATGGTTAAACATCATCCAATATCTTCACGGGTTCTTACTTCATCTGCATGTGCAGTGACAGGCCAGGAAATCATGATTTTAAGATCCTCAGTAGGTTGGTTTTACCTGATGGATCAATTCTGAGAGCTACATATCCAGGCCGACCTACTCGAGACTGTTTGTTCAGAGATCCAATCATGGATGGAAAGAGGTAACAAAAAAATTTCAATGAGAACATGATTTGCTTTTGGCGTGTGAATCACAGAATGCATCCAGGATTTTAACTATCATCGTTCCTCCACCCGGTCTGCAGCTTGTTAAAGATATAGCACCTGAATAATCTATCTGGGATCCTAGGCATATTTAACTGCCAAGCCGCCAAGGAGCTGGAAGTTGGCCTTCCATGGTGAGTGAAGACAACGTTCCTGTCAAAACATCTGCTTCTCCATTCATTTCAGACAATATCAGTTTCCAAGCTGTTGAATTTCTTGAAGAGGTAGCCGGTGAAAATTGGAATGGAGATTGTGCAGTATATGTTCTTTTCAGGTTAATTCTTCACTCTGTTTTCTCAAACATTCTCTACTTAACCCATAATTTTTCTTTCTTTTGCGGAATTAACACTGTATACTCAAATTACAGGAAGTATTTCTCTATTGCCTAGGAAAGGAAAACTTGAATTGACCCTGGAAACACTCAAATGTGAAATATTCACAATTTCCCTGCAAGGGTTAGTAAATCAAACAAGCTTATTTTTCTTCACCAGTCAATTCTATCTCTCTGTTTTAAATGGTTGGAAAATTTTAATGAATCATCAAACAATGTTCTCTGTAACAGGTGTTTGATCACTATTTGCAATTTGCTCCAATGGGCTGCTTGAAATGTACAACTCAGGAGGAGCACTTAAAACATTGGACTACAATGGCAGGGACCCTTCAGGATATATGGTCAAGGTTCAGGCATGAGGGTGTGGCCTATTTGAAGCCTATTCCAACATAAAACCAAAATCTTGCTTTGTTGACAAGACAGAGGAAGAATTTACGTACAATGTTACTAATGGATTACTCGCATTCAAGCTTCAGGTTTTTGAGGTTTTTGGGTTCTACATGCAGATGAAAAATGTATTCATTTGTTTTCCGAAGAGCTAAGGTTGTTATTCATTCATTTCTTTGTGTACTTTTTGTGAATATCAACATCTAGGCAACTGGAAAATACCTGTTTAGTTTTCTGAGACAGAAATGAGGATTTTTAAAAGGTGTTTTTATTGAGGATATTTTTAATAAATAAAGTAACTGAGACTTAAATTAAGTAATTTTAGCAACAATTAAGTAATAGTTATAGTTATTTAATTTATCATAAAATTAAGTAATCGATCAAAATTAAGTAATTGATGGTTAAATTAACAGGTGATCAAATTAAGTAATGACATTTAAAATTGAGTAATTTTTGAAATTATAATTAAGTAATTATTTTTTTAAATTAAATAACAGAGTCTGAAATTAAGTAATTTTATTTCTCATTGAAGATTTCTTTTAGGAAAAGAAGTCTTTATTGTAGTATTATTCAGACTTAAGTGGTTCAAATTGCAATGTTGAATCAAAGTTTAGATCACTCTTTTGGATAAAGTTTACAATTTGCATAAAGCAATATACCAGCTTATTTGGTAAAAATAGTATTTAGCATATTTTCAACATTTAATATTTAACATTTTTTTCTTCTCAAAATATTATAACTCTATCGCTCTCTTTAATATTTTGAGATGATAATTTTTTATACGATAACAGTTTATAAACGTTACGATACAAATTTAATTTTCGTAATATTTATATCATGCGTAATAATATGTAATATATAAATAACAAAATATAATTATGATACACTTAATACAAATTACCAACCGTAAATTATCTGGTAAATTCTTCACTCTTACAACAAACAAGTCGCAATGAATGAGAAAGAAGAATGCCCCCTGCATGAAATATCTGCAAAGAGCCCATTACCTGATCTGGAAAGCCCACAACTGCAGGCTATTTTGGACCATCCACCACTTCCTGCTAGTTGTTGCTCAAGACAAAAATCTAGTAAAAAATATATCATACTTACAGACAACTATGCAACACTTCCATCTCTCTGTCAACACTTGAAGGGTTGAAGCCTCCTCCTCTTCAGGCCTACCTCCTTATCCTCAACCCTCCTCTAAACCCTTCTCTCTCTCTAAAAAACCATGACCTCTACAACCACTCCTACCTTCAAGCACTTATCTATGGCAGACTCTTGCCTCCTTTCTCTCCCTTCACTCTTCACTTCAAAACCCCTAGCCCAATCCTTCCTTATAGCTGCTCGACCCATTAAACTCAATCTCTCCTGTTCTCACTCCTTGTCGCTTCTTACCCAGAAGCCAAGAACCCATTTTTCTTCCATTGTTCCTCTTGTAGCCCAGACATCTGACTGGGCACAGCAAGAAGAGGATAATAACACCACTGTTACCATCTCTGACTCTGAAGAGGCCCCACCCTCATGGGAAAATCAAGAAAGTGGTGATCTTGAAGGGGGGGTTTCTGATTGGGAAGGAGAGGATGCAGTGAGTGGTGGTGAAGAGAGTGGTGAAGATGGTGGCTTTGAGGAGCCGCCTGAGGATGCAAAGATTTTTGTTGGGAATTTGCCTTATGACGTTGACAGTCAGAAGCTAGCTATGTTGTTTGAGCAGGCTGGGGTTGT
>CAODLS011797358.1:0-13022 GCA_948243855.1 Flueggea neowawraea | reverse complement strand
TATTAAAAATAATTATCCAAAAATAATTATTCCACAAATAATTATCCAAAAATAATTATTCCCAAAACTAATTATCCACCAATAATTATTCAAATTAATTACTCCAAATATAATTATCCCAAAAATAATTATAAAATTATCCAGGGTATTACAGGTTTTATCATATTTTATTAAATATGATTTTGGGTAAAAGTTTTTGTATATTGAGGCTTGTGCGAGATAAGTCGAGCTTCCATAGACGGTCCGCCTCATACGTCGGTCCCGGGAATGGGTCGTGAGAGCCGACAACCTTAGAGGCTCAAAACAGTACTCTGTCAACCCTAAGGATCTGAAAGCTGTAACAGAAATAATGATCTAGTACATTTATGAGCATTGAAGTTCACGTGCTCCAGCAAGATATACCTCGTCAGACTTTAGAACAGTATACTTTGGAGAAATGATCAATAATACAGACATAGCATATTATATACATACAATCAGAACAAACATATTTAGACAAAATATTAAAGTAATCTGGTAGATCTCTGCTATAAAAAATAAAGATATAGACTACTGCCACTAGAGTCAGACGTAATCAGAGATGTGGACTATTGCCACCAGAATCAAACAGAATACATGTGTATGACCGAACACACGATTATCATATTACCTTGATAATTGGGCCTTTCAGAATAATGGTATACCAAAGACTACGTTTTAACCCTCATAGCATAGAATTTACTTCTCAATCTTAAATAAAGTAATATATATATATATATAAAAGTATATCAGAGATTAAAAACAAATCACTAAACAGAATAATTATATCAGTAAATATACTGATATTTAGACAGAAATTCATTACAAAAAATAATTCAAAATCTAAAATAATATTTCTTGAAATTACAAATTAGACTCTAAATTTCTAGAATTCAAAATTAGGCCCAATTATGCAAAATATTAAGACCAACCTTGCAAATATCCAGATTCATGGTAAATTTCTTTGTTCGTCCTTTCGGCAAGATTTTTTTTACACTAACATGTCCCATATCAACCAAACATTTGTATCATCCGAAACCCATCGTGCCAAAGCACTCTATTCAACCTTCAACAACTCTAGAATCACCAATCCAACATCAAACATACAAGAACAACCCGACCCGTCCCAAATCGTCAAGAATCCGTACCCAATTTAACCCATTTCACCAAACACAGAATTCTTCAAAACTAAGTTACATTCATGTTTATTCGACTTCAATCATCATTACCCAACACAACCCATTCGTTTTTAGGCAAAAATCATGAAATCCAAACCCTAATTCCCATTTGGCCTCAAACCGAAATCCAAAATTTCAAGCAAAAATGGACGAAAAATTTGTGTTTAACAACAATTTCTTACCTCAAGAGATCAAAACGGGTCAAAAAGAGGCAAAGAGAAAGAGACTTGGACGAGTTTTAGGTGAATAAAAGTGAAGGAATTGAGAGAGATCGGGAGAGGAAGACGAGAATTGCAGTGGAAAAAGAGGAGCTGTTGGGTTTGGAGTTTAAGTTTAAATGATGGAAGGGAACAAAACTCACCGTTTTGGTGAGTGTCTTTCTTTCCATTCTTTCTTTTTTTTTAACTGACACAAACGGCAACATTTGTTGCTTTCTTCATTCAAATTGCTTTGTTTTCAAAACCAAACGGCAACAATTTTGTTCGTCTCTTTTAAAAAGATCATAAAAATGTATATCCATTTATTGTTTTTTTTTCAATTTCAAAGTGTTACATTAATAATATAAATTGAAAGATAACAATTTAATTAGTAAGAATCAACAAATTTAATCACATAAAAATTTATGAGACAAATAAAATATATTTCTTAAATAATCAGATAAAATACAGGGTATTACAGTCATTGTTAGAGTTTTCTAACAATAAATGTTTCTTTCTTTTTGGGTATGTAGACAACAAGTTACATGTCTCCACTCCCATGGGTCTTTTAGGGTTGTTTTGCAGATAAATTCTAATCTATAATATAATCAGCAATCATATTTTATTAGCCATAAGAATTATTTTACAATGGCAGGTTCTTCGGTAGTAACTCCGTAAATTGTCATGTTCACAATCAAAACAAAAAAAATCATGTTTGGTTTGGTTTGGTTTTGTTTGTTTAATATTGATGTAACTTATGAGAAGTTTTGTTTTTTATCCAATGATATCAAAATCATTATTTTAACTTGGATAAAGGTGAATGCAACAGAATGGTCCTGTGCTAAATTTTTTGGTTCGCTGCAGCCGATGAGAATAGGTTGTCAATGGCCAAATTGTCAAGTTGTTAAAATAGTCAAAATATTCAGATTTTAAGTTTGTTGTTTACATTATTTGGCACCTTGAAAATGTTCTTATTTATTATAATCTTTGTATTAAGGAAGTAAGTCTTTAATGCTTCCCGACATATCGCAATGATGTTATATCTGTATATTCAATAACTAAGAAGGAGTTTTGTTTCATTAATTAATAGAATTTTTACACTAATATATGTATAAAATAGATATAAACAATAGAAAATTTTCATTTAGAAAAACTGACATTTAATAAAAAATTTCAAATATATCAAACATATCAATTAGGTGTTTAGAGGTTATACTAGCGTATACTAGCACGCAATTTAATAGTTTACGAAATGGAACGCAATTATAGCAACAAGCGGTTAGATGTTATGCAATTATTGAGGCTTTGAATTTATATTATCGTTTCTTCTTCTTCTTCTTCTTTTTTTTTTTTTATTTTAGTTTCAATATAAAGTCTGCTCTTTCTATTTTCTTTTTGTGTATTTTGAAGTTTGACTATTGCTACTGAAAATGTTTATAGACAAATTTGTTTCTATGAAAAATAAATTTCGTGTAAAAGACATTTTTAAAATTTGATATGAGATTCTTTTATATAGTTGTATGATCTTTTTATTCATATAACTTTATATTTTTCTCTCTTTTTTTTTTTAATTTAGACAACTTTTCATTATATTCTTATATATTTATAAGAAAATAAAAAAAATCATTTAATATCCTGAGACAACGTCTAGGTCTAACACTAAAAAGATTTATATTATGTGTGCATGCAATTAATATGAGATATAATCATAATAATTATATGAATATTAATTTTTAGTTTATCATTATGTGTGCATGTAATTAATATGAGATTTTTTTATAGTTATATGATATTTATATTCGTATAATATTTTTTATTTTTTTAATTTGGGACAAATTTTTATTATAATTTTGAATATTTGCAAAAAAATAAATAAAAACAAATTCATAGTATTCCAGAACAACGTTCAGATCTAACAAATATACATTGTCAAAGATTCTAATGATCCACTTAAAGTAATTGTGTATAATACATGTCCTAATCTTATAAATGTTTGTTGCATTTTCAAGAGTTAGAAGCAGATCTGGATTGAAGATTTTGATATATGACAAATAAGAAAATTTCTCAAATTGTACTTAGAATGTTATTTACAAAAAAATCTTTTAAAATTTAATATGAGATTCTTACAAATTGTATGATCTTCTTATTCATGCAATTTTTATTAATTTATTTTGATTTTAAACAACTTTTAAATTGTAAAATCTTGAATATTTATAATCGTTCGGGTCTTACACTAGTTTAAATTAAAGTGACTAGTTCAATGTGCAATCAAAACTAGAAACACAAGCATGAGAACAGAACTTTGGAGAGATATAACTACAGTACTTCGGAAATCTAACTTTAGATTTCAGAAAAAAAACTTTTATAAACTTTATAAATTACATCAACTAATTTGTTTTTTTAAATGTACATAAACTAATTTTAAACATGTAAAATTATAACTATAAAGAAAAAACATGGAAAAATATGTTTTTAACCCCGCGGGATGTGGGTGAACCAACTAATTCTATATATTACATATGAGTTATACATAGTGACGGATCTAACATTAATTTTTTTAGAGACACCATTGAATGGTATCACTGAAGTTGGATAGTGACTTTAGTAGATGATATCAAATTAAAAATTTAATTATTTATTTTTTAAAATTCAGAGACTTAAAATTAGTATAATAAAATCATATATATGGGATTTCGTCGGTGCTGGTTTATAGAACCCCTTGTGACCACCCTTGAGTCCGTCCCTAGTTATAGAAATTTAAAATTTAGAAGCACGTGAAAAATCAACTGAAGATTTAAAATTTAGAAGCACATAACAAATTTAGCCCAAAAAAAATTGGAAATTGAAGTGCGTAAAACGAATTGATAGCACCCACAATTTTTGAAAACACCATGTGGGAAGGAAAGAATTCAATAAACAATTAACAATAATTGAAACAGGGAAAAAAATTAACACGCGAAATTTAGCTAAATTGATTCTTGTCTCTGCAATCTCATTTCTTGATAAAACCATTCGATGAACCTTTCAGCCTTCTGATCAACTGAATCTTCATCATGAGCCGCCAAATCCAACGGCTCCAAATCTCCACCAATGGCAGAAGGCAGAGCAGGTTCAAGTGACAGTCTGCGATTTACGTCTCTTCCTGTTTCAGCCTTGAAGCCACCTAAACATGCACACATAAACAACATTGATGAACTTGCATTCTTCAAGTACTTGTGCTTCGTGTAACCAATCAGTGGAATGCTTGAAGGAGAAAACTCAAATTCCTCAAACAGCCCATAATTGTACTCGTGTTTGTAAACCTTTAACCTTTTGAATTGTTTTGTTTTCTTGAGAAAAATGAGCTTAGGAATGATGGGTTTCTTCATCTTGGCAATGAACAAAATGGGAGCTTTGAGAAGGTTGTTTGAGACCTTGTTCAAAATGGGTAGTCTGTTTCTGGGCATTTTGCTGGTTTTTTGGGTTGCGTGGAGTAAAAGGAGAGTGAACCTTTTGGAAGCAAGAAAGGTTTTGATTGGGTTGGATTGTTGATCAAAGGTTGAGTCATGGTTAATTGAGGGAGGTTTTAAGGATTTAGAAAAGGTGATGAAGTGCAGGAGATGGTCAGATTGGTGGTGGAGAGCCTCTTGTAGCCAAGCTGTAAAAAGAGAATGGTCGGTCGCATTTTTTGGAGTTATTATATGAATCGAATAATGGGAAGTAGCCGTTGGATTGGACCCTTCCTTGCTTATTAAGTTTGAATCGGGTTCTCCCTGCGCCATAAGTGGGGCTTTATTCCTTTTTTTTGAATACTTAGGGTATCTTAGCATACCAAGTAGGATGTGTAGTACTCATGTTTATGAGCCTACATTCTTTCCCACCTCACCGCGGGTGATTATTCGAACTACTGGTGACTTATTAGGAGTCGAATTGCGTTGGGTTAAGTTTTATATCATTTTATCAACTTATTAAGCTGTGCAACACTCATCTTTATAAGTTTAAAATCTACTCTTCACCTATTTAACGTGGAATTCCATCGTACTATCTTTTGGTGCACAATTTATATCCATGAATAAATTGAAGTTCTCATATAAAAGATTCAAATTAATATAAAACATTCTACCAATTATTTTTTGGGTTTTAATATCTCAAAAATTCAATTATTTCAGTATTTAAGCTGTATTTAATATCTTTAATCTTTTTGTTTGTGTAATTAAATGATTCAAAGAACTTTAACGTCAAAATATTGAACTATTGAACCAAGTCAATGCCTAAATATGTCTTGTAATTATAATCATATATAAACTGTCGACACAAAGATTAGTAGGAAATTCCTCCACAAATTGCAATGAAATGAACTGTTTCGGAAACAAACACAGGGGGCGTCCAAAATCATTTTTATAATGTATGGTCAATTAGCGAACGTTAACCAATTAATTTGAGGATTAGCTAGCGTGGAGTCAAAAGGATCATCATTTACGAGTTTAATTCGCAGATGAGACATACGTATGAAATCAAAAGACTAATCAATGCTGAATTTGTATTTCTTTTTCCTCTTTTGACTGTAATGCTTTTCTTTCAAGTGGACCAAAATCAAATAGTTGTGAACAGAAAGTTGTTGGCCACTTTGTTGTGTCAAACGAGCTGTGAAGACAAATGCATCGGATATTTAGATAGAAATATACATCATCGAGGCATTTGTATTGATATTCTCATTCAGCATATAATATGTTGAACATACTTTAATTTTTAAGAAATATGTTACTCTCTTTATTTATTTTTATTTAATTTATTCAATCTATCGAATTTATTATCTACCACTTTAAAACGACAAAAACAAACATTATCAATTCTAAGCATGACATATATATACATGGATAAGAATAACAAATGAATAGCATATGCAAATGTGAGACCAAGAAAAAAAGGAGTAGCATATGCACATGCATTATTTATAATATTCACCTAATTGAAGAGTAATTAACAATGTTTTAGTGATCGATTGAGTTAACTCAAATAATTGAACATGTGTGATCAATTTTGAAATACAGAGTTCATTCTTTTGTGAAAAAATAACTATAATATCTATAATAACTATATGCAAATCAAAAGTTTCTACTATATTTCTTATTAGATTTTTTTATAAATACTTTTTAATTAGATTTAATCCTATAATTTATTAATTATTAAAAAAATCTATAAATCTATTTTTTCAACCTAAATTAGTCATGCTCTTCTTGAAAGTGATTATTCTTCTCTTCTATTATACGTGTAACACTTATCCAACAAGTAAAACAATCTCGACTCAACTTAAAGTTTCTTTTTTATTTCTTTTGGTTACACGATTAGTTAGCCGAAATTAATATATCAAATATTGTGCTACTTGCTGATATAGTGGTTCTACGTTCTTTGTTTTTGGCGATAAGTAACCTTTTAAAATGCCACGTTGCGGATCTAGCAGTAGACATTCCAAAGCAATCAAAAAGTAACGAATTTGCCTCTCTTTTTTTTTTTCTCTCTACTCTTTTCACATTTCAACAGTTTGAAGAAAACTTTTGCTACGTATAGAAAAAGAGAATATTTTTGCTAATGTGGTTAAGCATATATGGGCAGGATGAGCCGTTGGGGAAGTAGGAGCATAATTTAATTTGTGTAATTTCTTTGAATTTTTATTTCTTTTAATACTAAATGACTCAAATATTAAAAAATTACAAGACTTTTGGTAAATTTAGTTTAGTTTTGTTTTTATTTTTTGGCTTTTCGAGCTTCAATTTTCAATACAATTAAAGTAATGAACCAGCTCAATCATGCAAATTCTTGTTTTTGTTGCGTTACACATATATGCATATTTACTTTTACACACGCATATATTTTTTGACCTCAAAATATGTATTGCATTAGCTTAAATCAGTTGCTACGGCAGTAAAAATACAATCAAGAAGGGATAACTCCAAACATGAAAACCTGACATTAAATGAGCCATTCTTTTTAGCAGGTGAATATTCACAGATCTCTTTACACATTCAACTTTTATATGTAACAAAATTGTTGAAATTGACTTGCAGTCGTAAATTAATAAGCCAAAAATCATAAGACGATCCTCATACATAACTTCATTAAACTTTCATGGTAGAATGTTTAGAGCCGTCAAAATATGGATAATTTTTTTTACAACCGGCTGATTGTAGGAGTTTCTATAACTTTTCTTATCAAGATGCAATAGTTGCTTATTAAAAATTATCTTCAAAATATGAAGCAACCGAGTGGAGTGCTTCATGATGTTCGGATTGCGGGGTTACGACAGATAGTTCCAATTTTAAACAGTTACTCGTGGGCCAAAGCATTCTAATGTGGAGCTAGATTTCTTTCACTTCACACATTCTTTCGGTTAAGTGTCATTCTCAATTCTATTGTTTGTGTTTTGTGTTATCTATATTAATGCTTTAACGGTTCTTAAGATGCTTTAACGGTTTCTTCAAGAAACTGTTTCTTCTTATTTAGGAAGCAATTATTCCCAGTTTTATCTCTGATTTTATTGAATGTTTTGACTCATCTTTGATTAACGAGTCTAATTTTTGGTTTGGTTAGAAACCAAACTTAATTAGATTACAAGGAGTTCATTAACGATATTCATCCGTAATCGATTACAATAAACAGATTATAATTTATTCAATATGCTAGATTATATGCTATTTTTTTATTGTTGCTAAATTAGATGCTTGATCATTCAAATACATCGATCCATTAGTTAATTAGAAAGATTAGGTTTGTGGATATCATACTCGATCTTCTGCATTATAGGAATGTCTATTAGTATATATTCAACTAGTTTATTGTATATATAAACTTTAATATATTGTGCTATATATTTAGTTATAGTATTAAAAAAAGAATAAAAAATTATTAAATAGTGTATTAGTGGTTTATGTAGGTGATACTTGATTCAACCTAAGGAGTCTATACAGTGGTAGAATTAGGAATCGAAATAACTGAGATCAAGGACGAAGCTCTAATTCCAAAGGTGAAGGTAAATCGACAGTGAGAGAATAAGGGTATTCCAGATGGGAAGTGGGATCGGCCAACCCCGACTATCCCACCTCCCTCCTCCAATGAATCTATACTTCCCATAAATTAATTTCTTAAGAAATTATGTATAGGAGTTAACAACCGTGTTTGGTTGATATTGTCGTGGATAAACAGGCACTTATTAATACGCTAACATTACAAGCATCTCATGAACTTGTTAGAATGAGTATGCAAGACTGTTTCCCAATCTAAGAGTCTCGTGAATATCTGAATAAAGTCAGAATCTCAGTGGAAGAAAGAAAATCTCCTCTTTTCTTGGCCTATAAAGGCCGAATGCATAAACCCTCAATTTCTCTCCATTTAGGCACCACTCTCTCCGTTAGAAAGGGTGGTGTGTCTTATATGGCATCTAACTTTCTAAACTTGCTAGGGTTTGACTTATCTGCCTATTTATAAAGATAGATATGACTTTTTTGTATCTTACACACACAAGGAGTTCATTCTACTAATTAAGACTCATATTTCTAATTTTTTTTATAAGTAACTAATATTTATAATTGAATTAGTTCCATTGGTTAGATACCCATATTTTAACTAAACCGAATCCGACTTTAAATCTATTATAGATAAACTACTTTTTCCGACACTAACAATTTTTTATTAACCAAAAATAGGAAAAAGCGATTTTTGTTCATCAAATTGTTGTAAATTTTATTATTTCTGGATTCAGTTTTAAACTTACAAATAATCATGAATCGGTCTCAAATTTGCCGCACATTCATGTGCATGCCATCGTTACAAATATGTATCCACAAGAACAAGGTTTCTAATTTTGGCTAAGCTTGTGATAAACCTAAGCCAGCATGGTATATACAACTCTTTTAAGATAAGAAAACATGGATTGGATTGGAGATGTCCTCACAGCGTGCACACTTGCACTAATAAAAAAGTAATCAGATTAGGGGAAGATTATGCACAACCAAGAATGACATCTTTTTTATATTAAATATATCAGTAATAATACAATTAATCTTTATAAATTCATTGCAACATATGCGGTTAAATTGCAACTCAAAAGGATAAATCAACGGGAAATGAATCATATCATATATACTATAGTGTTTTGAACAAAAAGTAAGATGAAGAGACACTCTCTAAAATTTTTCTATTTATTTTTTGAATTTTGTGGTGATTTTTAATTTTTAAATCATTTTTAATATAATTAATTTAATTAATATTTAGTGACCACATTCAATCTATTTTTATTATTTTAATTAAGATGATTTAAGTCTACAAACAGTAAGATGAATAGACACTCTCTAAAATTTTTCTATTTATTTTTTTAATTTTATGGTGATTTGTAATTTCCAAATCATTTTTAATATAATTAATTTAATTAATATTTAGTGACACATTCAATTTAGTTTTATTATTTTAATTAAGATGTTTTAAGTCTACAAAGAGTAAGATGAAGATACACTCTCTAGGATTTTTCTATTTATTTTTGTGGTTATTTGTAATTTCCAAATCATTTTTTATGTAATTAATTTAATTAATATTTAGTGAACACATCCAATTTACTTTTATTATTTTAATTAAGATGATTTAAGTCTGTTTAATAATAATATGGATAGTACTACGAATGCCCACCACTACTTAAAAGAATGTTAAGCCGTTACGAGAATATGGGTTTATGGATTAATAAATCAAAGGAGTTGGAATATGAATGTTGTTGACTCTACAGTTGATCCATCAATAATTCTCACTCATATCATCCACGCAGTACTTTCATTAATGACGAGGATTTATCTGTTCATTGTCAATCACACGTGTCAGACCGATATCCCAACTCTCCTTTCCTCATTTTCTATTAACTTCTCCAATTATACAACTTTTGAAGTGCTAAAACTGTTTGAGAAAATGTAAATTCATTCGCAGCTTTTATGAATACTTGCTAAAGGTTTGGATCCGAGAGAACATAACTACAGCTGTAAGACGTTATAGGTAAGTGATACTTTTGTTGAATTTTTATTTTTGAATAAGATGAACAAATGATAAGTCTTAGGAAAACATTTTTCCTTGGCTTTGTAAAGATCAAATACATTTGACTTTCTGGTTTCTAGATTTTTGTTCCTTTAAATGAAATAAATATTTTTAAAATTGTGGTTTTGTCTCTATGAATTTTCAAAGTAGGAAAATGAAGTGCAAAATATCAAAAGATGGACTTTTTTAGATTAAGACATACATTTTAGAATAGAAGTTTTTGTTATATGTGCTTCCACCTGATTTATTATTTAGATTCATAATATATTAGTCCAAATTATTACTTTAGCATTCTTTGGTAGTATATACTTTAAAATTCTAATTCTTTAGTGAAGGTTTAAAAAGAATTTCAAATGGACAATGTATGATGCAAGAGGTGGAGATGATTGTTTATTATCTATGGTAAGAGAACTCTTTTTCATGAGCTAAAGTTGGTAGAAGAATCGCTACAATGGTTATTTACAATCAATATAATTAGGAAAAAATAGTTGCTCAAATTAGCCAGATTGAAGAGAAAACTTATACTTGCTTTAAATAAGTGTGTACAAAATAGGGGGCGTCATTATTTCATTGTGTGCCTCAAACAATATTTACTGATTCAATTTGAAATGATTAAGGTATAGATAAGTTATACTATTTACAATTATTATTTATATTTATTTTATTTGTCCTAAATTATACTATTTAGAATTATATTTTATCAATTAAAAACTAATACCATTTACAATTATACTATAATATAGTATAAGAAGTCTACATTTTTTAGAATTATTTTATTTTTTCTCATTATAACCATCCATTTTTAGGACCACCCATTTTAGTCTTTTTTTATTTATGAAATATATAAATGATGTTATGAGTAAACTCTAAATTTTATTGAATTGTCTTTATTATAATCGTTACATTTATTTTTCCTAGGACCATATCAAATAAAAAATTCTATATTTTTAAAATTTCAAATTCAAAATTATGTCCGCACCATGAGCAGCCTTCAAACTAGTATCTTTAATATTCAAGAACTTATTTAAAATCGTAAATTCAAAACTTTTAACGCACAAAATTTCCTCGGACCAGCTCATTTTTTGGGGTTGGGGCGGGGGGGTGTTGTTGGGATTAAAAAGAAAGCACAATCCTTTGGCTGTTGTCATGATTATTGGGTTTTCAATACATAACTAAAAGGATGAATAAATAAGTTCGTAAAAATATGTTACAAATAAAAGTGTGAAGTATGGAAGGTAAAAATTATTAGGTCTGTTCAATATAAAAGATCTTTTATTTCTTATATAGGATTCTTGCACAACTGAAACACCCAAAATTAAATTCCCCGTAAAGTTGAAGTAATTATACCTTATTCTAGAAATAAAAAACTAAATATCGAAGGCCTATAATCTTTGAAATTGATTTCAAAGGCTAAACAGGAGGGAGAAACAATCCTCATCAGGTAGAGAAGCAAAACTGAACAAACCAATAAGAATCATGGGATAAGAAATTCGCTCCAAATGATCACATGTGAATTCTGCTAAATCCTTCTCCTTAAAGCCTAGACATTAATTCGATGACATAAGAATGAAACCCATTTGAACCGAAAAATAAAACATTAAAAAGAATTGGAGTTACACCTTTTTCCATCCATGATTCCAGGAAATTTTAAGCCCTTTATACATGCTCTTGACATCATTTAAAACACTCACTCTGATCCAAATTACAGAAAACAAACAAAAATTATTCAGTCCAAATGTTTTGTGTCTATAAATCTTTTCAACAAATAGACAGATGCCATATAGAATAGTAAAATTAGTCTGAATACAAATATTTCTGCATCACTATCAAGACACAGACACACACAATGAAGAGCTGATAATTAATCACCAACAGTGAAGAATAATCACAAATCTATGAATATTTAACAAAACTTCCAATGAATATGTCGATTCAATTAGCATGTATAGAGAAGGATTTTAACAAAGAGGGAATTATTGCCTGATAGCAGAAACGGTGGTGGACCTTTGAGTGGAGAGTTGAAGAGAGGCTAAAGTGTATGGCATCTGATGGTATAAATTGCAACTGTGACAAGAAGCTTTGAGAGGAGAGCGAAAGAGAAGCTTTAGGGTTTGACGTTGTTATAGATTAATTGTATAAACGGTTACACATAGCATAATATTTACTGAATTAAATTGAATATATATGATATAACAATAAATTAGTTTTTTATAGGCAAGATTTAAAAGGAAACTTAGAATATAATTATCTTGAATTTTAGAGATGGATGCCTGTTGGCATTTTAAACATTAGCTCAGCTTTGTGCAACTCTCATCCAAAGCGTATTAAAAATTTGAAGCAATTATAGTGTCACGACCCGTTCCCGGGACCATGACCGGCGTATGAGGTGAACCGTCTATAGAAGCCCGACTCCTCTTACACAAGCCTCAAAGATTAAAATTATTTTTATTCATTTATTTAAAACATTTGTTGGAGGAAAACATACATACCATATACATATATCAAAATATAATATATGTACAAATATACAAACGATCTAATCGTAAAACATAATATCAAAAACAAATACAAAACCCCATAA
>CAODLS011797313.1:0-14519 GCA_948243855.1 Flueggea neowawraea | reverse complement strand
TTCCCAGTTCACGTACGTGAATCATAACTGACGTACGTGACTTCTATGTTTAAACCATCCAATAGCTTCTGTTTTCAATCTAGAGAATCTTGTGTACGTGAAACTCCATCTCACGTACTTTAGATCAATGTAACGTACGTGACTTTTAACTCTTGCGTACGTCAATGAAAACACACATACTTTAAATTCTTCTTACGTACGTGAACCGTGCTTCAGAGGGTTCCAGTGGCTTCTGCTTGTCTTCAGACCCTCTATCGCGTACGTGACACATTTCTCACGTACGTGAGATGCTTCTATGACTTGGTTTCGCAAATCCAAGCTTTCCAACGTGTTTCTCTTTAACTCAAACATTTTTCTCTTCATCAAAATATTTTGCTCATCATCAAAACATATAATAAACTTATTGTTGATCACATGATCCAACAGAAACATCTAGGTTTAGCTTGAAGTCATTAGAATCGAAGTGGTTCATAAATGAGTTTGAATCACTTTGGGTTGGATTGATTTTGGGTGATTCCGAGTTATTTTGTTGGATTAGAGTATAAATTAATGCTCTGGAGGTTGTTTATAGACAATGTGGGTGTTTGGGATGATTTTGCTGGGTTGAATCATGAGTTGGTCGATTTGGAGAATTTTGGGCAGTGTCTTACTCGAGTAAGACCTATTGTTACTCGAGTAAGACAAGGTAGGCTTCACTAGAGTAAGACCACGAGTTACTCGAGTGATGCAAGGTTGTTACTCGAGTGAGCCATGAGCTTACTCGAGTGAGCCAAGGTTTTGAGGGACAAAAGCTGTAATTTTGCATTTTGATAATTTCTGGGAGTTCAGAAACTTATTTGGGGATTCTGACTACTTATAAAAGTTAGTTAGTTATCCTAGTATAGTCTGGGGACTATTTTGTAATTTGTCAAGTCCCAGAAACTAGAACATAATTTTACACTGGTCGATGACCAAACTGTAATTTACGTAGATTCTGTATTTTAGATCTTGAGTGATTGATCATGATTCGATATGGATCATTTGGGGTCTTTCGAGAGTCCGCATCTGCATTTGCACATCATGCATCTTGTATTGCCACAGTACTGCATTTTGATTTGACTCTGATATATCCGTGGATATCTATTTGTTCTGTTCAGTTTCTTGTTCGTGCCCGAGAGACCAGCCACCAGCGAGTTGGGCCTGATGGGTGTTTTGCACTTGGACTACCAAGTGAGTGAATAGCAGCTTCAGACATATAGGCTATGTCTCGAACTCTATATGTTTTTTGTTGTGTATAACACATACTTTGAAAATGAACTAATCTAAAGATTGACTAATGATAAACTGATTATATGTATTAATCAGGATTCTGTTTTGAAACTTATATATATGTATTATATATCTCCTCATTGATTTTGATGCTTCTACGCATACTTTGCTTTGATACTATATATTAGTATGCTTTTGCTTTCTGATATGGGACACCTATTGTTACGGGGTAAAATGTGACCTTTGGTATACCAACACTTTGATAAAACCCATCTATCAGGGTTTCTAGTAGCCATGTGTCCTGATCCGGCACATGATTTGATATGGATTGTGGCGAAGCCCACATACTCTGTTATTAATGCCACGTGCACGCCTTCTGCTTTGGTCTCATATATTTGTATATGTATTTTGACTGTGAAAATGAAAATCGTTTTATGCGCCTCTGTGTTTATGATTGCTTTGTATGCGAACTTTGTTTTGCGAAAGGATTTCTGAAAAGTTATTACATATGTACAGTGTGTATATATATGTATGTTAAACTATATCTGCATGTGTAGTTTTGAACCGTTTTCAAAATAGTCTTTGTGAGGCACGTATGAAGCGATCTATAGTGTTATTCCTCACTGGGCCATGACCCCTTTGTTTCTCTGTTTACTTGATTCCTATTGAGCAGGTTCACAGATTTTGGCTTCGACAACTGTCAGCATCCAAACTCCAGTAAGGCATCTTTTAGTTAGTGATGCCCTTTTGTCTGGGCTCGTCTTTTGTTTTGTAGAGCTCCGCATCGGGATGTAGTTGGGTTACCGGGTTGCCATTTTGGCTTTTGGATTATGTTCTGCTATTTTCCGCATTTATAACTTTTGATATATACTTATTTATATATATTAGATTTACTATGTTTTCAATGGTTAAACGCTTTAACAAATGTTTTATAATCTGAATCGTTTGGGTAATATGTTCTGATGTTCTAAGGCTTGTACGAGATGGACCGGATTTCCACAGACGATTCACCTCGTACGCCGGTCACGGGACTCACAATGGGTCGTGACAAGGCCTTTGGAGACCTTCTAGAAAATTAGAATTTTTTTTTACTGGTGTGACACCCCAACCCTAAATAACCATGCATATCATACGTTTACTGATACAAGCATTGTATAAGCATTTTCATATAGAATTCAGTTTATAACGTTATGATTGAAGAAACAAAGATGAATATTTAAGAAATTGATTTGAAAAAGTTATTAGGTGCAATCACGTAGTCATAACAAATGTCGATTAAAATTATAGTTAGAGTTGAAATCTTTTTTTTTTTTGAAAACGTGTCAAATAGGATTAAAAATAATATATAGAATTAGAATTAAAAAGGAAAGCTGATGAAATGTAGTAAACCAGGGATTAAAAGAACAACAAATGTAAAAGTGGGACTAAAAGAGAAAATTGTTCTGTATAGGTGTAAAAGAATTAAACACTTACCGTAGCTTACATTTGGTGTCTTTAACTTCATAATTAAGTAAACCATCTGCTCTTATTTTATTCTACAGATGCCCATATTAACCAATCAAGTTAATATTTAGCAAACGAAAAAGAAAATTGAAGATAGGAGAGAATTTCTAAGTCGGCAACCACACCATCCATATAACTCATTTTCCATCGTTTTAAAAACACACAGCTGCTCCAAACTCTTCCATTTGAATACACACCACCCTTGAATCTTATCCTCTTAGTACAAACCGTTCAGACATCACAAAGCTCCCTTTAAAGCTCTCTTCATCTTAGCGTCCAAACAAGTTTAAGGTAAATCTGAAGTCTTAGTAATTCTTGGAAACAATCTGTTTGCTAGATTTTATTGAAATTGTTAGAGATTGAATTTTAAAAACCTCAAAGAATAAAAGTTGTCTATTTTGAATTCATATACATTTGATCGAATTTGCTGTCGTTTGAAAGTTATGGTTAAAATATTGTGAACTGCCAGATTAGGGATGTTGTTAGAACAGTCCGTTGGTTTACTGATTTTGAGAACCTCTAAAACATAAAAGTTGATACAATTAGGTCTTATAACTTCCTGTAAGAGGGCTCAGCTTAGGCATGTGTATGTCTGGAGTTGTACTTGTTTAACTCAGGTTGGCTGGACTGAATGTTTCACTGAATAACATTTGCCTATGGGTTTTGTTCTAAAATATACGGAGAATTTTATATTTTGAATTAGAATTTGATATTTTCCAAAAATAGGTATATATGAATCTATGTTTTAAAACAACAAACTTTGATTTATTTGGATTCCTATAGAGGAAGTATGAATAAAAGACTAAGGATAGATCTGTTTGTCCTATTTTAGTTTGAAGTCTCAATTGATAATTTTACTGCACGTGTTTTAGGTAGAATTATACAATGATATTTATACCATTGGAAATATACATGTGTCTAGTTTCTGTTCCAATTTGTTGGTCTCCATTTGGGTTTGTAATGAATGAACTATAGTAAAAAAACCTCTATAATGCCCCGTCTGTCCTGTAACTGGATGATGGCAGTAACAAGGCTAACTTCCGAAATTCTCTATAAATTGTAGAGATTAAATCAGGGTTTATATTTTATATGTACAACACACTCAGGATGTCCATTTTATTAGGTAATTTATATCATATTCACTTGCATTATCAATTTAAAAGGCGAACTTGGTCGACATGCTTAAGATCTCTTATAGTACACGATATGACTTGCAAAATCGCTTATAGTTCAAATGATTCAAGACTAAACGTCTCTACATATACAATATATGATTCGAGCCTTAACGTCTCTACAGTTCACAGATCGCCAGCTGGCTTTTAGTTCTGAGACTATGTCTCAATAAACCCAGGTTGAGACTTATCGTGTTTTGGCCAAGCTCCAAAGCAAATTGGAATTGCATTCACTCGCACTGTTGTATGTTGTGTGAATAATATATATTGGATTCGTATGCTATATGTTGTGGATTTGCTGATAATAGTTTCTCTCACTGAGTAGCAACTCATACAAAATGTTAATGTTTTTTCAGGTTTATAGCATATATAGTTTTTGGGAGTTGATCAAGCGTGAGGTTATTTGACTTATACAAATGGAGCACAGGTCATTCGGCTAGGTCCTACACTCTCTCTCTTTTGCATCAAGTTACCATTGTATATATAGTTTTGAGAGGAAATATAGTGTGTTGTATGTATATTCATTAGTATCGTTTACATGCTTTCTTGAAAAAAAAATCATATGTACATTTAGATGTGAATGATATGTATAAATATATGTTTGTTATTGTAATTTCATGTTATAATATGAATATATGATAGATCAGGGTGTGACAACTGGAATTTATTTTTTAGCAAAAAATGAATTTCTCGCGAATATGGCATTTATCAAATTCAGGTTGTTTTTTCTGGAACTTTTCAAAATTGAAAACTTGGATGACATTTGTCAAATTCAGTATTTTTTTTTCTAATAAAAGTGTGTATAGACTCTATCATACACATACAATATTATCCAATCAACTCAATTAGCATTTTTATTTCATTTTTTTATCTGAAGAAGTGAATTAAAAGCTTTACTAAATTAGAAATCATTCAAGGGTATTTTTTTTATGACCAAACCTATTAAATTAATACTCTCCATCCGATAAAGATAGAATTTTTTTTGTTCGTCTCAAATTATAAGCTTATTTTCTTTTCAAAATTAATAATTATTGAGTAGTGGCATGTCTAATTTTAGAAAATTTCATTAAAATTAATGTTACCAACTAAATTTCTTAATCCTTGTGATAAAGTGTAGTTGTTTATCTTTCTAGAATGGATGGAGTAATTAACAAACATAATTAAGATTATCATAGCATAGCCTATGCAGATTAGAAATGTTCTATGACATGTTATTTAATAAAAAGAAAAAAAAATTGAGGAAAAAATACTTGAAGTTTGTTCTCTAACATTTAGCAATACAAATTTTGCAAAAAAAAAAAAACCTTTTGAAAATCCAAATTACAAAAATATTACTAAAAAGTTTTGGTTTTCACATGTGCCCTCCTTAAAAATTCAAAATTTAAAAAAATCCGAAAAATTCAAAATTACATATACATACATCAGTTTTGGGTAGTTTTTTTTTTTTTGGTTGTTTCAGTTTTTTTATGGTTTTTTTTTTCTGGTTTCAACCTGCCGTATAAAAAATAAAGCTGTGGCACATAAAAAAATGAAGACATAGCATAATTGTTAAAAGTAAATTCTCGGCGATACAAATGAAATTTTGTATTTTAATACCGTAATTTCCTCTATTTTTTTGCCTATATAGAATGTTAATCTTAAATAAAAATAAATTATATACTAGATAGCAAACCCATTTTTGAAATAAGTGAATTTGGAAAAATTATATTGCAAGAAAAAAAAAGTCAGTAATATGCAATTTCAAGGTTGTAGGACATGACGAAATTGTTGAATTTGTGGTAAACTATTTGGACATACCAAACAAAAGCTTTCTTTATTGAACCATGTAGAGAAAATATACACTAGGCCACTTTAGGTGTACCAGTACCTCCAAAGAAGAATAAATATTGATAACCTTTTACATTTTTTTCATTTATTCCATGATCGACTTGTTCTCATAAAATTCAGTTTCTTTAGGGTTTACTATTGGTCGGCTTCATTCACAACTTTTATTTGCGGACAGTATGCATCATATAGAATGAATTCCTCAAGATAAGGGGCACCCGATCCCATTGAAGGACTTGGTAAGCCTGGAGGACTATATACTGAACCTCCCCATTCAATTGTTGATGCAGAGTCAGCTAACGATGTGAAAACGCTTCGAGGCCACCATCCAACTTCAATGACCTATTCACCAAATTGCAAATAATATTTTCCATTTATCGAATCCTGTTGTTATTCGTAGTGACAAATTGGAATGAATTCACTTAACTTTGATAAGTTCTCCTGTTCTTAATTTCCAGTTGATATATTTATCTATCTAATATAATTTAAATTTAAATATTAAAAATAAACCGCATATCTCCTTTTTGGACAACATTTTAGCATATAGATTATTACGGGCTGTGGCTATCAAATGTAAGCTAAACAAATATCAATCATGTATTGCAAGAGATTAGTATAATGTACTTTTTTTCATTTATTTCATCAAACGTTTTGAAGTTATGGAGAACTTCCTTTGTAAACGAAATACTCTTTGATTTTCACAATAAGAATTTTTTTGAAAAAAATCATATTTTATCAAAATAAGTGACATTTTACAAAATTAAGAAGGTTTTATAATTAATGACTTACAATATATAATTTATCTTTTTGAATATATTACTAATAGAGATAATATAGTAAATTAGAACTATAGTTAATATATTCTAATCTTTTTTTTTAATATTTGTACTATAATCTTAAAAAATACTTATTGTGAAAAGGAAGAGCATTGAACATTATATATTTCAACCTCTTATTGAAGTTGGATGAAGCAGCATCTCAAGCGGAACCCCTTTAATTAAATGGTAGTTCACAATGTTTTAATAATTTGGTACACAAAATATCATTTTAATATAAAAAAAGTTTATCCATTTAATTAAAGGGATAATATAGACATGAAAAAGGATGGCACTTACACTGATATATGTGAACAAACGAGTTTTATTGTCCTTGTACGTTATAGGACTTACCTATGATTGGCAACAAAGTGAAAAGAAAATAAATTTATAATTACCGTCATGCAAATTTTAACTTTAAACATTGGTATCATGTCATTTAAAAAAATGAGAAAATATAACTCAGAATTTCTAACATCAAATTATTAATAACGTTGTTGTCAAGACGGAGCCAGAAATTCTCCGACATGTGACGAATCGGTGCTACGCTATGATGGACTAAAATAAAAAAAAAATTACATGTCAGAAGTTGACAAGGCTAAATTCACACAGTAATTGCAAATTCGGTCAATGACACCAACTAAAACATTACCGCAGCAACACGTCCAACCGGTAACACTAGAGAACAACACTAACAGTATAACTAATAGCAGAACTCACTGTTGTTTTCAGAACTCTTCTGATACTTACCTTTGTAATAGTTAATGATTTTTTCATTGATTGCTTGAAATCACATTCTAAATAGATAATCCTAATTCGCTAAAAAGTTTTCAACTTTTCATATTCAATTTGTTGCTTCATTTCACTTGCAAAGCTAGGAAGGAAACCAAGCTATCAGTTTATCAACCAATAAATATTAACAACCCCTTCAACAATTCGTGCTTGTATGAATAGAGCTAAGTTTATGTGCTACAAAATAATTACATAGTAATCTTTTTAATGTAAACAGAAGCATAAATTAACAATTCGATATATATTTGCCAAATTTTGCTTCAAATTAAGCACAAATAAAACAGAAAAAACAAAACAAAATTAAAACAAAAAAAAAAAGAACAGAAGGAGGGAGGGAAGAGGCAGGAGTTGCAGCGGTAGGGTGGAGGGGATGAATCCCATGTTGAGGTGGGGGCGGAGGGCGGTGGTATAGGGGTACCCCCAGCTGGTGGGGGCGGCCGCCCACACTCGCCCCCACCTGGCTTCGTCCCTACTCGTCTCGGTGGTTCTCACCATCATAACTATATTATTACCTTCATATATTTTTATAATTAGATATTGGTCTGGCAATATCCAAATAATTCATAATTCAGTTTTTATAATAAATAAAAATTATAAATTATATTTTTAATTAATGATTATCGATATTGATAAGTAATCGTTATATTGTACAATTATTAAACTTACTTTTTTATTTCTAAGTTGAAGAGTTAATCATAACATACAACTATTTGAATAAGGCAATTATATCATATTTAACTATTTTTACGTCGAATCTTTTGGGAACAATAAATTGAAGGATCATGATACTAAAATAAGAGGACTAGATATCTCAAACTGATGATAACGAAACTCAAAGAGAAAATTGCCAAAAATACCACTTTTTAAAACATTAGTTAAAAATATCCACCCAATTTTTACTAATGCAGAAGTATGGATAAACTCAGTTATTATTATAGGTTGGTTTTTTTATTTTTTTAGATAATGAATTTACGTTTCTATCTCCTCCACATTTTTTTAACTAATAGACAATGTATTTCGTATACTACCTTTAATCCCTTCTCATCTCTGTAGGCTTTGAACCCATGACCTCAAGTCATGGGTTTGGAAGTGAGACCAATTCAATCACCTATTTTTATTGGGTATTAATATTTATTTTTTTCCTTTCAGATACATATAGGTTTTGTTATTGAAAAAAACTTAACAGTCGCAATTCCTCATTCGATAACACACCTTACTTGAAACCTTATACTGGTTTGATCATTATTTTCTAGTCAATTAATCATTAGCTTCAATTGAGTTTCAAATAATCAGAAATTTTCAATTGGATTAAAAATATGTTAACAAATGTGTATCAACACATTGAAAAAATTCAAAAAAACATACTATTCGAAGTTGTTCGAGTAAATT
Source organism: Flueggea neowawraea (assembly GCA_948243855.1). NCBI lineage: Eukaryota > Viridiplantae > Streptophyta > Magnoliopsida > Malpighiales > Phyllanthaceae > Flueggea > Flueggea neowawraea. The sequence continues at coordinate 5,776 of CAODLS011797313.1, read as the reverse complement.
ATTTCTAAAACTCAATTGAAACTCGACAGAAACTTTGTTATGTCATTTAAATACATCATGATACTGTACAAATAATTAAGGGTTTCATGGATATAATGCTTTGAATCTTATTTGAAACTTCTTTGAAACTAGATTGAAACTATCATTGTTCATATTAGGGTATAAATTGTAATACTTGTTTTATAGATTGAAATTTCTTTGAAACTATATTGAAACTACATTGGATGTCAAGATAAAAATACGCGAGTTTCAATTAATCAATTTTTTTTCAATATTTCATAATATTTTTATCTTGGCATCTAATGTAGTTTCAATCTACAAAAAAACATTGCAATTTACAACCTAATATGAACAATAATAGCTTCAATCTAGTTTCAAACAAAATTCAAACATTACGTCCATGAAATCCTTAATTATTTGTACAGTATCATGATATATTTAAATAACATAACAAAATTTCTGTCGAGTTTCAATTGAGTTTCAGAAAGAATTTACTCTAACAACTTTGAAAATTATGTTTTTTCGAATTTTTTCAGTGTGTTGATACGTATTTGTTAGCATATTTTTAATCTAATTATTAATGGTTAAAATCTCCTATGTTTTTTGGATTAAGAAATCAAACTATTATCTTAATAAATGTGATTCTTTTAAATTGGTTTCAATAATTGGCAACTCCTATTTTTTAGGAGATTTACTGAATCCACGTTTTAAGTTTCAGGTGGCTATTTTTAGAAAATATTTCACCAATTTATGGGCATATTCGGTTAAAATTCTCAAGTGTTTATTTGTAAAATATTTTTATGTTTGGTGGTTAGTTATGCAAAAAACCTAAACTCAAATAGGGAATATGGACCAGATCATTAGGAACTTCCTCCCTGACAGCAATAGGGGTTAAAATAGTACCCAACATCATAAGGGTCTCAAAGCTATACCATAACAAAGCTGATCAATAAGAACATCTCTGCGAGCATTGCAGTGCACGGGCTCCGGCAAGATATACTCATCCAGATCACAGTACAATATATTACAAGGGTATGATCAATAATATAGACTCAAATATTTTGTAATTTATCCTATCTTATTAAATTGAAATATTATCAAAAATCAGACAAAGGACCAGAATCAGACAAAATCAGAATCAAATAAGGACTACAGCCACTAGAAAATAACACACATGTGTTTGTACTAGTCACACGGGTTACCATCTTACCCTGATAATTAGGCACTGACAAAACAATGATATATCAAAGGTTACGTTACCCTCGTAGTATAGGTTTCTCGAGTTAGAATCAATGATTCAAAAATATTTTAATTAAACAGACGAGCATGCCAAAACAGACGAATAATAACATAGAGTATCACTGATCATATTATACCACAGAATATATCCTAAAATTCCAAGTACAAATTTTCATATGAGAAATATTTTAAGCAGGCAAGCATGCGAAGCACACAAATAAATATTGACGATATTACTGAACATACCTTAACATACTAAGTACATATTTTTCTTATCAAAAATATTTTGAGCAGAAAAACATATGAAGCAAACAGATAAATTACAGAGGTTATCACAGAGAATATTTTAATATATTATTTAAATTACTGATTACTTATTCCAATTAGCATATAAGCAAATTTTTAGGAATTATCGATCCTTTAATTAGTCTAGATTACATAGCAAAGTCGAAGCAAAACAAAAAACAATATAAGTCATAAACCATAGCCTATATGTCTAGTATGACATCCAACTCACCTAGATACCAAGCCAAAGAATCCAGTCATGCACCGCCGATTGATGGTTGATCACCTTGGATATCAAACAGAACTAAAAGCAAATACATAATAAAGGAATCAGAAGTGGCATCGGTGGAAATACCGAAATGCATGAAATGCAAATGCGAATCTCAAACCCTCGACAACGTCAGAAACCTTATTATGAACAAATATCTAACATTTTATACGATAATCGAACGTTTTACAAAATTATAGACTAGTCTCTCCACTTACAATAAATTACACTTCAGTCCCCAAGGTCTCGATAATTTACAAATCAATCCCTAAACTTTTAAAAAATTACCAATCAGTCCTCAAATAATCAAAAATTTACACTCTAGTCACTACAATAAAATTTTTATCAAAAAACACCCAAAATTCATTTTATCGGAAGCAATCCGTTAAAAATCACCTCAAATCATGTTTAATCATATGTGTAATCAATCAATTTCACCAATAGGACAACAAATCATCAAAAATCCAAAACTATTCTTTCACCAAAACCCTAACCAACACAAATCAACTTCAATCATCACATCCAAATTCAAACCTGCTCATTCTTATGCTCATTCTAATATAATCTAACAAAATCCAACTGAAATCATCAATTTCTTGCTAAAAAAACTGAACCCTAGACAACTCAAAATAAATCACAACATTCAAGCACACCCAAATAAACCCTACATAGTCTTGCATGAAATGAAGACAAGAAATGAGTATAGAATGTAATCTTACCTCCAAAACTTGAAAGGAATTGATGGAGAGACAAGGAGAGGAGAGGAGAGATGTTTTGGGTGAATGTGGGGGTGTTTAGAGGTGAAAATGATGAATAAGTCGGGGTTGATGGGTATTTATAGGCCGCCCTTACATCGAAACTCATTGTTTTGCTAAAAAAATGCACATTTCAAGCTTAGTTATGTGCGTAATGAAGACATTTACATGTGTAACGTGTAAGTTACGTGCGTAAATAGCTTCTAGTCCAGTTCTGTCCAAGAATTACGTGCTTCACTCAACCCTTATGCACTTAACTTTCTCCTGACGTGTAAAACACACTTAGTTACACACCTTTGATATAATTCCAACCTAGATACATAGGGTCCATCACTCTTGAAGATAATTAACTCCTAAACTTAAGAAGATATCGACACTAGCCATCTTCAATCTCCACCTCATCATATCGGGACTCAAAAATCTAATTAAAATCGGGCGAGGTGTTACAATGAATGAGATGGAAAAAGCGTGTGAATTACATGCTATTGTTCTAATTTTGAAATTTTCTTCCCAATATCCATTCTAGATATTAAGATGTATGTTTTTTTCATTATTGAAATATAAAAGAAAAAAAAGGCATGCTGTGTAATTTCCTCAATTTATTACACTTTCCATATAACACACACCCGATGAAAAGCGATTTGGATCGATGAGATTTATTTCTTTTAATTTAATGGTTCTTATTTAATTTGATTGATGCCAATATAATTTTAACCGACTGACCTTCTCTGGTTTTTGATACAATCCACCAAGATATAGAGCCAAACACTATATATTAAACAGTAAAAATGAAGAACAATGAAAATGATGACCAAAGATATATGGATAATAAAGGAATGTTTGTATTCACGTAATATCGTAATACACCAAAAGACCCCTAGTAGCTTTAGAGAGCCTACTATTCTCTCCCAGACATCTACTGTCAACCAACAAATTAGCAATATCCTCAATGGTCCCCCATGACATCACATCCCCTAACATTCATTTGCGTACTCAAAACGGTTATAAACCACCTCACACTCCTGACATGACCTTCTAGAATCATACTAATGATAAACACAAAGAAAAGACTCCAATGACCTCAAAAACCAAGACTGAAATTAGAAATACTCAAATTATAACAAAGTCATGCCTTCAGGTCATCACAACAGCTCTGATTCCATTTATTCTTTCACTTGAACACTAGCACTAGTTCATCAATACCGCCCCCTGTAAGATTCACCTTGTCCTTGAGGTAGAAGGAAGGAAACTGCTCCGCCAACAAGGAAACTGGCTCCTAAGTGGACTCAAAATCTAGAAGATGTTTCCACTTGACTAACACTTAGTGCTTTTCTTTCCCTGCTTGCATATCCAAAACATCCTCTGGCAATTCCAATTTGTAAGCAACAGACCCAATCTTCTGCAGGACTTTGTAAGGACCAAAAAAACTTGGAGCCAACTTCTCATTGATCCGGCGGGCCATTGATTTCTGTTTGTAAGGTCGTAGTTTCAAATAAATTAAAACACCCGGTTGATATTCCACTTCAAGCCGAGATTAGTTAGCAAACTTCTTCATCCATTTTTGAGCCAGTAGCAGCTACTCCCTTAACTCAGACAGTACGACATCACGTTACTATAATGAAGCCTCTAGGTCAAAGTTAGAAGTGGCTTGAGAAGAATGATACCCACCGGGAGAAGGAGGGTTGCGGCCGTAGACATCCTTGAAAGAAGTATACTTAAGAGAGAAATGGTATGAGGTATTGTACCAGCATTCCATCTATAACAGCCATTTATTCCATTCCTTGGCTTTGTAACCCGCAAAGCAATGCAAATAAGCTTTGAGGCTCATATTCACAACTTCACCCTGCCCATCACTTTGTAGATGATAAGCTGAACTTCGATTTTCGCGAGTTCCTTGTAAGAGAAACAATTCATTCCAGAAATTGCTCATAAAAATTTTGTTCAGATCCGAAACAATAAATATTGGGAATCCATATAAACGCACCACCACAGGTAAGAACACTTCAGCTACTTGTTTTGCTGTAAATGGGTTCTTCAAAGGAATAAAATGAATATATTTACTCAATCGATACACCACAACTAGTACTATGTCATATCCCTGCGACTTTGGCAAACCCTCCACAAAGTCCATCGTTATATCCTCCCATATTGTCGACGGTAAAGGAAGAGGTTGAAGCAATCCTATAGGAGACAATGTGTCGTACTTATTATGTTGACAAATAGGGCATGCCCCTACAAATTCTTTAACATCTAATTGAATTCCTTCCCAAAAGAATTCTCCTGCTAATGGTTTGTACTTTTTCAAAAAATCACTATGACCACCAACTGCACTATAGTGAAATTCCTCCAAAAGTTTAGTCTTGAGGGAAGAAGATTTCGAAATTACAACCCTATCCTGAAAAAACAATTGCCCCTGTTCCATCTTCCAGCCTGGTCTCGACACGAGGTCCTTCTCCAACTCTTTTATAATAGACATCAAATTGGAGTCGTCCCTCACTTCCTCAACAATGTTTTTCCAATCCCATACAACTTACCCCGTCACTAGCATCAACTCTTCCTCAGCTGCCACACAGGATAAAGCATCAACTGCTCTATTTTCTACCCCCAGATGGTATTAGATTTCAAAATCAAACCCTAACAGCTTCATCAACTATTTATGATACTCTAGAATAACAACTCGTTGTTCTAACAAAAATTTCAAGCTCTTTTGGTCTGTTCACACAATAAAATGACATCCCAAAAGATAATGTCGCCACTTTTGGAAAGCAAACACTATATGTTAGTGTAAGCCCTAGCCCCAAATGCATTGTATCCAGATTGTATTTTATATATATATGAGTCATTGTTTTATCTCATTATTATTCATGTGCATGTTTAATTAGATAAAACATCCATGAATAGTGATTCTGCTTAAGTTATCAAATATGTGATTTGGATAGTAAAACCTTGAAGCATAAAAGAATACTATTCTAAATATCTTTAGTCGATTATTGTCATGAGAATGACAATAAACCAAGACTAGTATGTACTCTTTGAGATGATCACGTTTTATTGGTCATAGGATATGAGATATCAATCAGAGAACATATAACATATTAGAGAACAATATTTTGGATCGATACGCTTATGAGAATGTTACATGGTTGAAAGGTCATAAGTATTTTTCATACAAAATGTTACATGGTTGAAAGGTCATAAGTATTTTTCATACAACACTTATACTTGAATC
>CAODLS011797132.1:0-12323 GCA_948243855.1 Flueggea neowawraea | reverse complement strand
TTTTCAAACAAGTCTTTGTGAGGCACGTATGAGGCGATCTGGAGTGTTGTCCCTCACTCACAGGGTTTGACCCTTTTTCTTTGTTTGTTTTGTCCATGTTATTATCATCTTGCAGGTGACTCTTGTGGATTATGTTCATTGACTTTTGATGCTCAGTGAGGGATTCTGATGTTGTGGTTAATGCCCTTCTGACCAGGCCCATTTGTATGATTTGTTAGATGCTCTACATCGGATTCCTGTGGGATGTGTTTATGTTTCTGACATTTCAAATGTTTTAATTTGGAAAAAATTTTCGCACTTAATATTATATATGTTTTGTTTTTAATAAATAAAAATTATACTTTTATTTGTTTTTCATATTTTTTTAAATATGATATTTGGGTAGAGTTCTGTACTATGGAGGCTTGTGCGGGATGGGCCGAGCTCGCATAGACGGTTCACCTCGTATGCCGGTCATGGTCCCGAGAATGGGTCGTGACAGTAAGACTCTTTTTGTTTTGTGAATTTCATCTCTATGCTTCTTCTTTTTTTTTTCTGAAATTCTAAAATTTCTCTGAATGATTTGTTATGGGTATTGTTAAAATTAGTCTAGAATTTCTATGAGAAATCTTGAATCAACTATTTAAGGTCTATTATTTGTGAGATCGGATTTTTCAAAACAAAAATTGTGAGAATTAGTAATCTTAAGCTGCCATTGACTCTTTGTACCCATACTCTTTTTGTTCTTTCTACTGTAAATCAGTAATCATTTGCTTGTCAAAGAAAAAATCATGATAGTTACCATTTTTTGTGTGTATTTTTTGGGGTTTTTATTTGCTGTTGTTGTTTCTAAATGGCATTAATCTTCATTTATTTTGTGGTGTTCTACAGGGATGGTGACTGTAGTGGAAGCTAATTTTGATAGAAATGCAGAGCACAATGTTGATAATAATTTTGAGGGTGACGATGAAATTCTGAGATTTACAGAGATTGATTTTGATGAGTTTGAGAATTTTTTACATATTGAATGGTTGTACGGCAAAATTTCTAAGATTGACGGAGATTTCGTACTTGTTATCTCTGTTTAACTTCTAAAAACCTTTTTTTATTGAAGTTAATCAGATTTTTCTAAGTAAATAAAAAATAAGGACTCATTTATGAAAAATAGTAAAAGTTTAGGGCTCAATGTTTATTCTGAATAATTTATATGACTCATTCATGTAAATAAACAAGAATTGTTATTTTGGATTGAATTTGACGTGGTGTTTAGTTGTTATATACATGTTATTTTCCTTTAAATAAATGGTGTTACATCAAGCTCTTAAGTAACAACTTAGAATTAAGAACTTTTTTAAGAAAATACAAAACGTTTTGGACTAAATATTTAGATGGTTAAACATATAGGATTCATTTATGAAAAGAATCAAAGATAAAGTAATAAATTGGCCTTTATCCCCCAACCCCACCATGCCACAAAGATAAAAATGTAAAAAAAATTCATAATTGAGAGTTAAAGATAACTTTTTAAAACATAGACGAAATTCAAAAACTATTCGTATTATCATCACCATTTAGTTTTAAAATGATTATTTTAAATTGATAGCTAAAAATTTGATATTTGAAAGAAGCCACTACGGGTCGAATTAACAAACAATAAAAAAGGCGGGTCGAGTTGTTAACCTCGAGGCAGCGAAAGACAATTGCAATCAGTAGCAGAACATGATCAAAAGCATTGTTAGTTTTGTGAGCAAACCACAATCGAGAAGTCGACGGGAGTGATCGGCTATTCACAGTCTAGATGCCATACTGATTTGTGCAGGACTTAGTGAGGAAGGAAGAAGAAGAACATTTTTCTTCTTCTTTTGGTGAAGAGGACGTTTGTTTCTCTATCTCTTTGGAAACTTTGTGGATGGATGGATAAATGTTACTTAATTTAACACTATTTATAGTTAAGTGTTATTTGGGCATTTTTATACAAATAAGAAGCTCATTCATCCATACATTCAATTGGGCTTACTAATTGACTTAGTCCATGATCCTGGTTTACATCTCGACCGATTGGGTTCAGTTCACCCGTCATAGACGAACCACTTTTTTCAACAATATTTTAAATATGTCGTTGTAAAAAATATTTAACAATTATGATTTTCTTAATTTTTATTGTTAAATATTGTTGATTTATAATTACATTATACTAGTATAAATAATCTTGTTAGCACTCACTTTTGTGAATACTATGTAATTAACTTAAACTAACTAATATCAATTCGATATTTTTTCGTAATAAAAAAATGCAATGACGAAATTATCGATACAGTAAGTAGAGACTGGTTGTTTAGAGCGGCTGCCGACAACTATAACCAATCCGTTCTGACAATTAAATTCACCTCTTATGTCGATGATCAATTCAACAGATTAAACAGAGAAGTATTTTGACTAGGTTTTCATTATTATTGCTGCTCTCATAATTTTCATTGCCTTGATTACGTTGCACTTGTTATTTCCGCATCAATTCTTTTCAACTCACATTCTTAATTTACTTTCAATTGTTGTGTCTTCACCTCATTCATTTACATTGCTAATTGATCCACACATTTTTATTATTGTCGCATTCCATTTAGTTTTAGTTTATTTTTATTCTAGGCTTCATATTTAATTCTTGTGATTTTCTTTTATTATCATTTTTGATTTTATTTTCTCTTTGGAAAATAAATAATTTTTTTACTAGTCTCTATGGTTCGACCTTGTTTGCTGCTATACTCGAATATTATTTCTGAACAGGTATTTATTTTGGTGGGTTTGACACCCTACCAAATTTGGCGTCGTTGCCGAGGACCAGTGAGTCAATTTTGTTTATTTGCTTTACTGCTAATTTTCTCTTTGCTTTGTATGCATCGTTCTTCTTCTGCAGGTAGTTTTTTGTATGATCCTGAGATAGAGAAAACAACAAAGCGACTTAGAAAAGAGGCTAGACAACGCAGAGCACATGCTTCCACTTCTGCAATACCTGTATCTGCGCCAACTGAAGACATCTTTGTTGTTGAAACTTATTAAAGACTGGACCGGAAATGGCTAACAACAACAATAATGCACGAGCAGATGCTCCACCAAATCAGTAGACTCTTCAGGATATGATTGCACCTCCTGTAGACCAACAACCATTGTGTATACAGTTTCATCCATTGACTGTTAGCTTTGAATTGAAATCTGGATTGATTCAGTTGCTTCTTAAGTTTCATGGGCTTCAAAGAGAATATCCTAATAGACATCTGAAAGAATTCCATGTTGCTTGTTCTGGTTATAGACTGCAAAGGGTGACTGAATATCAAGTCAAACTTCGTGCTTTTCCATTCTCTTTGGAAGACAGAGCTAAAGAGTAGCTGTATTATCTACCTCCTGGCATAATTAATACATGGCCTGAAATGGTGAGATTGTTCTTGAATAAGTTTTTCCCTGCTTCAAACAGAAGGAGAGAGATCAGTGGCATCAAACAAAAGGATGTTGAGACACTACATGAATATTGGGAAAGATTTAAGAAAATTGTGTGCTAGCTGCCCTCAACATGGGATTATTGAACAACAACTCATTCAGTCTTTTTGTGAAGGTTTATTGATCATGAAGAGGAGAATGATTGATGTCGCTGCAGGTAGAGCGTTGTTGAACAAAACACCCCAAAATGCTAGAGAACTAATTTCATCCATGGTTGTCAATTCCCAACAGTTTGGTTGTCAAAATGAAGGTGCAACAGGAGGGGTTCATGAAGTGGGTTCATCACGATTTGATAACCGGTTGGAACGTATTGCAACACTGCTAGATAAGTCACTTACTATGAAGGAGCTGAACAATATTGTCCAATGAGCTCCAATAAGTGGAAGTTTGTAGTCTTGAGGGTCATCCAACGAATTCTTGTCCATCTTTGTATGATGCAGATTTGGATGCACAGGTTAATGTTGTCAACGATTATGGTGTTCAACAACAGAGAAGGTACGATCCCTATTCAAATACATACAACCCAGGATGGATGGGTCATCCTAATTTGAGATATGATAATAGACCACAAAATTTCCAGCAGCAACAATATCAACAAGGACCTCCAAAGAGCAACAATGAAGATGAAATTCAATCTTTGAAAGAGATGGTGAAGACACTTGTCACTACGACCCAACAAATTTCACAAGATACCAATTCAAGAATGTCGAACATAGAGAATCAAATGAGTCAATTGGCCTCTACTGTGAATAAGTTGGAAAGCCAAGGAAAATTGCCATCACTCTTCGAAGTGGGAAAGAAATTGAAAGTGCAGACCATTCGAAGGGCATACGACATGACCATGTCATATCTACTAAAATAGAGGCAGTGATTTCTAACAGCCCCAAAGACATGCCTCCAAAAAATCCACCCTTCCTAAGAAGATTGGGGAAGAAGAAGAAAGTTTTGGATGACTAAGAGGTGTTGGACACACTGAAGAAAGTCGAAATCAACATACATTTGCTCACAACAATCAAACAGGTATCCCGTTATGCTAAATTTTTGAAAGATTTATGTACTAGCATGAATAGGTTGAAGGGTAATGAAAGGATTGCTATGGGAGAAACGGTTTCAGTAGTGTTACAAAAGAAATTACTAGTCAAAGAGAAGGACCCAGGTATGTTTACTATCCCTTGTAAGATTGGAAATGTAGGAATAGAAAAAGGCTATGTGCGACTTAAGTGCTTCAATTAATTTTATGCCTTTATCTATTTACACTACTTTAAATGTTGGTCATTTGAAACATAATGAGGTAGTACTAATACTTGCTGACCGTTCTAGTGTTTTTCCTAAGGGTGTTTTGGAGGATATTTTGGTACAAGTTATTGACCTGGTATTCCCTGCTGATTTTTATGTACTGGATATGGAGGATGACAGAACACCAAACTCGAGGCTAATATTGTTAGGGAGACCCTTTCTGAAAACTGTAAGAACAAAGATTGATGTACATGAAGTAACACTCACAATGGAGTTTGACGGTTCATTGATTAAATTCAATATAAATGATGCTATGAAGCACCCCTAATGACTTTTCTTCTGTTCTTGCAATTGATTATTCTAACCCATTGACTGAAAAGTATCTCAAGTTTTGTTGTGATGATTCCTTGCAGGTTGCATTGACTGATAGCATTACACCACAAATGTTGACAGAAAAGGAGAAAACATGGGTGATGCCATCGACATTGGTTTGTGCAGTACAAGACTTGCATGCTTTGAAGCCACTGACTAGTGAGGTGAATTTCCTATAATTGCCCACTTCAGAGAACAAACTCCTTCCATCCATTATACAGCCGTCGGCGCTGGAACTAAAACCCCTTCCTGAGAACTTGAAGTATCTGTTTCTAGGTGATAAAGAGACACTACCCATTATCATTTCCAGCAAGCTAAGTGAGGTAGAGGAAGGAAGATTGATACAGATTTTGAGGGACAACAAGGAAGCCATTGGATAGACAATTGCAGACATCAAAGGATTGAGCCCATCTATATGCATGCATCAAATTTTGCTGAAAGATTACTGTAAACCCAGCAGACAACCTCAACGCAGACTAAACCCACCAATGATGGAGGTTGTAAAGAAAGAAATCCTTAAATTTCTTGATGCAGGTGTGATCAATGCAATCTCTGACAACAAATGGGTAAGTCCAACTCAGGTAGTCCTTAAGAAAATTGGTATTACTGTTGTTCAGAATGAACAAGGTGCGTTTGTTCCTACTCGTGTTCCAAATGGATGGCGTGCTTGCATAGATTATAGGAAGTTGAATGATGTAACTAGAAAGGATCATTTTCCACTTCTTTTTGTTGATCAAATGCTTGAACATTTAACTGGTAGATCTCATTATTGTTGTTTAGATGGTTATTTAGGTTTCCATCAAATTCCTGTGGCCCCTGAAGATCAGGAAAAGACGACCTTCACATGCCCCTTTGGTACATTTGCCTATCGCTGCATGCCATTTGGTCTCTGTAATGCACCGATAACATTTTAGAGATGTATGATAAGTCTCTTTTCAAACTACGTAGAGAACATCATTGAAGTTTTTATGGATGACTTCACTATTTATGATGATTCTTTTACATCATGTTTGGACAATTTGGGGAAAGTATTTAGAAGATGCATTGATACGAACCTTGTATTGAATTATGAAAAATGTCATTTCATGGTTGATCAAGGCAACATTCTAGGTCATGTAGTTTCTATTAAGGGAATTGAAGTTGATAAGGATAAAATTGATGTTATAAAATCTTTGTCTTATCCCACAACTGTGCGGGAAGTTCAATCTTTTCTTAGTCATGTAGGATTCTATAGGCGGTTCATCAAAGACTTCTAAAAAATTGCTCTCCCATTGAGTAATTTGTTGTAGAAAGACGTGCCTTTTGAGTTTGATGATCCTTATAAGACTGCTTTTGGCATACTGAAGGAGAAGCTTACATCTGTGCACTTCTGAAAAGTCCCAACTGGGAGTTACCTTTCGAGCTCATGTGTGATGCCAGTAATCATGCAATTGGTGTAGTACTCGGGCAACGAGTCGGAAGAGATCCTCATGTTATTTATTATGCCTCAAGCAACTTATACTACCACCGAGAAAGAACTTCTTGCAGTAGCTTTTGCTTTAGAAAAATTTAGATCATATTTGCTTGGAACTAAAGTGATTGTCTATTCTGATCATACAACTCTGAAGTATCTGATGACTAAAAAATATGCCAAACCAAGACTCATTCGTTCGATTTTATTGATGCAAGAGTTTGATATCGAGATAAAGGACAAAAAGGGAGCTAAAAATTTGGTTGTCGACCATTTAAGTCGTCTTCCAAACGTTTTAGAGGATCAATATGCAGTTCGGGCGGAGTTTTGTAATGAAAGTTTGTACGTGATCACTTCGACATGGTCATGTCGTGACCCCTGCTTTGCAAACCTGGTAAATTATTTGACCTAGAACGGGTTTTGCAGAGGATTACACGAGAGTCCAGTGAGAAAAACTGAAGAGTGATGCAAAATACTACGTCTGGGATAGTCCATACCTTTGGAAATTTTGTTTTGACCAAATTATTCGAAGGTACGTACCTGAAATTGAAATTCCTTTTGTTTTGAATTTTTGTCACTCTTCAGCGTGTGGTGGCCATTTTGGACCGCAAAGAACAACCAAAAAAGTTCTCGAATGAGGTTTGTATTGGCCTAATTTGTTTAAGGATGCTTATATATTTTGCAATTCATGTGATCGTTGCCAAAGGACTGGAAATATTAGACACATGAATGAGATGTTACAAACCCCAATACTTGTTTGTGAGATTTTTTATATTTGGGGCATCGATTTCATGGGACTGTTTCCTTCCTCCTTTGGAAATCAGTACATACTTCTTGTCGTAGACTATGTTTCAAAATGGGTTGAAGCGAAAGCTACTCGTACTAATGATTCTAAAGTTATTGTCAATTTTGTCAAGGCTAACATTCTTGCTAGGTTCAGAGCACCAAAGCAATCATAAGCGATCGAGGGACTCATTTTCGTAACTGAGTGGCAGAAGCATTTCTCAAGAAATATAGTGTCACACATTGAACTTCTACTTCATATCATCCCCAAACCAATGGACAAGTTGAGGTGTCAAATAGAGAGATGAAGAATATTCTGGAAAAGACTGTCAATCCTAACAAGAAGGATTGGAGTTTGCGACTCGATGAAGCCTTGTAGGCTTACAGAACTGCCTACAAAAGTCCTTTAGGTATGTCTCCTTTTTGGCTCGTTTACGAAAAAACCTGTCACCTTCCTGTTGAACTTGAACACAGGGCGTATTGGGCCATGAAGCAATGCAATGCCTACTTTATTCTAGACTTTCAAAATTTGAGCCCTAAGTTGGGAGACTTTTTGTTAGTGATACATTGCCAAATTCAATTTTATGTTAATGCTTTGATTTGATTTGATGATAGGCATGTCTTTAATATGATTTTTGTGTTTATATTATAAAAAAAAACATGGCTGCCTGGTTCTGTTTATGGTGAAAAGTGATGTTGCTATTCAAAATAAAAAAATGAAATAAAAAAAGAAGGGAATAAAAACAACGAAATATGGAAATTGAATGTGCTTAGGCAGCCTTGTTTTTAGAAAGAAAGGCATGTAGCTTATGATATCTTATGTTGGTTTGCATAGACTTTGAGCATGTATGTTATGGCAATGTATCACTTGGTTTTATTATTTTCTCTTCCAACTTATTAACCCATATTTTTAGCCCCATTACAAGCTTAATTAAAGTCTTTTTTGATCGGTGCTTTGGTTAAATTTTCTTAGTGATTACGATATAACTTTATGTCAAATCTTAGAAAGCATTGCTATGGGTGATACTGAGTGTAAGTTCTTAACCTAACCACTTTGAGAGACAAAGTGAAACTTGTGAGGATGTGAATTTAGCTATCCCTTTTGGGGGCATTACTAGTGTGGAGACGATCTTTTTAAGATTGTCGGCTGTCCTAACGATAATTGTGTTTTCTTTTGAATATTCGATGCATAATAGTTGGATAATACACTACGTGGGGGTAATGAGGGTGATTGAAATTTACGATTCTTAATTGTTTTAAGTTACTGAATGCTTGAGGACAAGCATCGTTTAAGTGTGGGGAGATTTGATAGGTTGCATTTGTTACATGTTTTATGTCATGTTTTTACATTGTTTTGCATCATAAATTACTGTTGAATGCGTGTTTTATGTTATGATTGTTGTCCTTGATGTTCAGGTGAGTGAGTGACCATGTCGTATGTGCTGCGAAATCTGGGCTGTTACTATATCATTGGGTCGCTTGTTTTGGAAGTTTGGGCCTTAGGATTAGAGCTTGAAGGATGCAAATAAAAGTCTTTTATCAGTCTTTCTACTGTTGGGGGCCATCTTAGCATTATTATCATTGTTATTTTGGTAATTTTACCAAAATTAGGATTAGGTTTTAGAGAAGACCTAGATATAAAAAGCACAATTATTATTTTGGCGTATTCTATTCCTTTCCTCTGTGAACAATGACGTTTTCCAGCAGCTTTCATTAAAATTTTGTGTTCTTCTTCATCTACTATGTGCAACTAAACTCATTCTAATTGGGGTACTTTGAAGTTTAATCCAACTGAATTGTGAGACTCTTGTTCTTAACTTATATTTACTGTTTTGAACATCTATTTCATTCTTGTGCATGCTGGTTATATTATTGTTGTGTTGGTTATCTCAGTAATGTGTGGTTGAATGATTAACATGATAATAGACTGCTAGTTAGGAAAGCGATGTCTCGTTAGTTTCTAGCCTAGGTAGCGAATAACGTAGTCGTTTGTGACTACACATCTTCTATATTATGGAATTTAATAGTCAAGTCTAAATATATTAAGGTCTTGAATTTGTTGGCTTGGGTTAGGTCTCTTCAATTCTTAATGCTGCTAATGGATTAAATACTGTCAGAGGTCTCGGGGGTTGTCTATTCGTAAGAGAAGTAATTTGTCAGAGGTCTCGAAATTATCGATACAGTAAGTAGAGACTGGTTGTTTAGAGCGGTTGCCGACAACTATAACCAATCTGTTCTAATAGTTAAATTCACATCTTGTGTCGATGATCAGTTTAACGGATTAAACAGAAAAGTATCTTGACTAGGTTTTTATTATTATTATGATTATTATTATTATTATTATTATTTCTACTCTCATAATTTTCATTGCCTTGATTTCGTTGCACTTGTTATTGCCGCATCAATTCTTTTCAACTGACATTCTCAATTTACTTTCAATTGTTGTGTCTTCACCTCATTCATTTACATTGCTAATTGATCCCCACATTTTTATTATTGTCGCATTCCATTTAATTTCTACTGCAATCATTAGTTTTAGTTTATTTTTATTATAGGCTTCATATTTAATTTTTGCGATTTTCTTTTAATATCATTTTTAATTTTATTTTCTCTTCGGCAAATAAATAAATTTTTTATTGGTCTCTATAATTCGACCCTATTTACTGCTATATTCGAATATTGTTTCTGAATAGGTTTTTATTTTAGTGGGTTTGACACTCTACCATGAATATTGTTGGAGTTTAATAATTTTTACATGGTGCACCGTGCAAGATCTACTAAAAATGACCTTAGTCAATTTCCTGGTGCTTATTGTTCTCATTGGTTAGGAAAAAAAGACCTTAGTCAATTTCCGTGATAAACGCCATTTTAGTACTTTATGTTTCATACTTTTCATGAATGAGTCCTATATGTTTGATCATCCAAATGTTTAGCCCTAAATGTTTTGTATTTATAAAATATTTGCATAATATTATCGAATTTCTTGTGATGCAGGCAAGAAAGAGGGCAAAACAATCAACTAATTTTTCATCAATTCAAGAGTCTACTTTCCAACCATAGAGATATGCAGACATATTATATAAATTAGAATTGAAATGAAGAACACTTTTCGGTATAGAATTTCAATATGAATACACTTTTTGGTATAGATTTTGGAAGGTGATGAAACAATTTTTGCCATAGACTTTTGGAAGATCAAAATACTTTTTGGTATAGATTTTGGTATAGAGATAGGACGAGTCAGATTATTTTTTGCGATGTTGTGGCCAAATTCTCAGGTTATTCATCAGTTAAAGTTGTAGCTTTTAGGTTTAACTAACTCAAACTAATATTTACTTGTAATAATTATTTATTTTTACACATGATTAAATATTCCAATTTTCATTCCTATTCCAATGTGGTTAATGCATTTTTTATTTCATACTTGTTATCTTTGTTAATTTTTAAAAACCTCTTTGATTGAAATTAATTAGTTTTTTCTAAGCAAATAAAAAATAAGGACTCATTTATGAAAAATATTAAAGGTTTAGGACTCATTTATGAAAATAAAAAACTTATAAGACTCATTCATGAAAATAAATAAGCACCACCAAATTAGATTGAATCTAAGGTGGTGCTTACTTGGCATACACCTATCACTTTCCATTAAATAAATGATGTTATATCAGACAGTTAAGTGTCAACTCAAAATTAAGAATGTTTGCATGAAAATACAAAATGTTTAGTCCTAAAAGTTTTTTTATTAACAAAAAAAAGTTTAGGACTAAACATTTGGATGATCAAACATATAGGAGTCATTCATGAAAAGTATGAAACATAAAGTACTAATCCGTTAAATAATTCTCATGTTTTTTTGGGCCACTTCTTAAGTTACTAGTTGATGAACCTGTACAAAGTGCCGGCGTGACGCATAGTGACATTAATTAAATTTATTTAACTATAAGACAAAAGATTAAAATATTATTAATAAATTTGCGTGAAACTATAAAAAAATTATTATTTGAGACAAAATCATAATATTTTCTAATAATAAAAATGCCAATAAAAGTTTAAAATATTTATTATATTAAATTACATAGTATAAAATTTTATCACTTTATTTGATTGATTATATATATATATATATAATCTACAAAACGCTTACCCCAATATTTTTGACTTTTATTGTTCAATTTTTTCTTTACAATATATACCCAACAAAAATCAACTTCATGTAATCTTTTTTTTTATATATTTTACAACATATATCAACAAAAATCCCTTTTTGACCTTTGAAAGGATTAAAAACGGAATGTTTGAGAGCAAATTAATCAACACCAATTTCTTAAGAAGAGCAAAATATTTTTATGTTTGTTTTTCGAGAAAACCATAAACAGGTATATTTTGATATTAATTGTAAATTTTGTTCCCAAAATTGATAGTAAAAATTGTATGCTTAAACTTGTGTCCTTTTTTGAAGAGAATAAGCAGGCTATTTTATTGATTGACTAAAGAAATGTCCTTGTATCTTTTAATAAATGAGCTTTAAAATCTATTTAAAATTGACTCTTTTATTGAACAGTTGAGTTAATATTTGGTATGTTTAAATTAGACTCGTAAGTGTAAACGAATAGTTCACGAATTAAATAATATTTAATAATATTTTTGCTTTGATAAGTTAATTTAATGATATTTCACTTGTGTAATCAAAATATTATAACAAAAAAATGATATTTATATGAAATTACTATTATAAACTCCGAATAATTAGTTCAACATTACTTCAGACTTAATTTGTATGCAAATCAAGCTTTTATTTATGATTAAACCTAACATCAACGAGTTGCTTCGGACTCAAGAAAGTTTCTGTCTCGACCCATTTCAGGGACCGCGACCGGCATACGAAATGAACCGTCTATGGGAGCCCGGCTCATCCCGCACAAGCCTCATAGTACAGAATTTCTACCCAGATTCATATTTAAATAAATATGAATAACAAAGAAAATATAATATTTGTTTATTAAAAACAAATCAT
>CAODLS011797004.1:0-12432 GCA_948243855.1 Flueggea neowawraea | reverse complement strand
GGTTTTCTTTTGGAGTGACATAAGATTTCAGCATATAATGGATGAAGAAATTCCAATGAACTGCAGTAGAGATAGAAGAACGAGAATCAGAGAAGAAAAGGGCTACAATAGAGGAGATATTTGCAGTGGGTCAGTTTACGGGGAATTAAATCGTGTTATACTAAATATAATCGTGTTATTATCTACATGTACTCAGTTATACTAATTAAAAAATTTTATTAACACTATTTGTGCTCGAATTGTACTCCACATATACTTAGTTATACTAGTCAAAATAATTTTTATTAATACAATTTGTATTCGAGTTGTACTCTACATATACTCATTTTTCATGGTCAACAAAATATTCATAACACTATTTTGTACTCTGGTTGTACTTCAGTTATATTTTATACTTAGATTATACTTCGATTGTACTCCAATTATACTCTGTACTCGAGTTGTATTTTTTTTATTGACTTAAATAATTTGATCAAAGTACTGTCAATAATTTAACCGCATAATCAACACGCAATCAAATTTTTATATTTTTAAATATTTTATTCTATTTCTTTATTTTTAATATATTTTTAAAATATTATTATATTTATAAAATAATTTTTATTTTCTTACCTATTTTTATAAATCACCCTTTATTATTTGGATAAGTACGTTTTGAATTTCATTTTCTCATGTTTAAAATTGCTAGACTGTACACAATGTATTATCTTCTTCTTGTTCCTTTATTTTTTCAGATTATCAAGTATTCTTCATAATTTCAAGCAAATCCAGTGGCCTTACGTGGTGCAGTGGTGAGATCACGTATGAAAAAATATTAATTCTTTACTTAAAAAAAAGGAATAATTCTTTTTGCTTTTTTTTTCTTTCAAAGTTTAATGCATCTTTATCCATATTCTTTAGTTACTTAAAATTGCCCTAAAAAAATATCTACTAACCATTTAAAAATATTTAAAATTTACATTTATAAAAATTTTGAAAAAAAATTGTTTTATCTATGTTTCAAAAAGTTAAATTTATCTTGGAAAATCTTTCAAACGAACTATCAATTTTACTATTTTTTTTAATTAATTAAGATTAGCTTCACAAAATTTCTAAAAACATGTACTATTTCACTTCATTTATTTAAAAATAAATTATGTTGAAAAAATATAAAAAAAAAAATATTTTTCATATTTTTAATTAAATTAAAATTATCCTAATATAAAAATTTTAAAAATTATCTATTCTATCTATTTTTTTAAATAAAAGATAATTTCATTAATTTAAACTAGCACTACATCAATAGAAATATAGATTCAAATTCGTTAAAAATTATAGCAGATAAAACAATGAAATTTTTCACGGCATCCAGGTTAATAATATAATAAATCGGTTTAAAACCTACACATTTGAAAATACTATAGTGACTGGAATACCTATGACTTTAGATCTACAACATACTAACGATTATAATTTGTTTTGTAACTCTGTCAAATTGAATGTATTAACTGTTTGAAATTCTGAATCGCTCACAAAAAAAAACCCCACATCAAAGACGATAAAAATCAAACGTCGCAACAAAACGATAAAATCACAAAAATAAAAATAATATAAATATGTGTGGAAGACTCACTTATTATAGAAGAAAAATTGATAAAAAGATGTATTAGATGGTGATTTGAGGCCAAATATGACAAAAAAAATCATTTTTTTTACTAAAGAAAAATAAACAGCAAAATAAAATAGAAAAAAAGTTGAGAAAAAAAAGGAGGCTAGAAATTTTTAATCAGAGTTTATTTTGCTGAAAAACTTAATGGCACTCTATTTTAAAATATACAAAAATATTTATAAGCAACATAACAATTTTTTAAAAAAATCATATATCTTAGTTATGTGAGTCTTTCTTTGTAGGGAGATAAAATAAACTAAACAACTATTTTATTTATCTCATGCCCAAGATTATTAATTAGTCTAATACAGAAGCACCATCCAAAATTTTCAGATATTGAAAACCCATATTGCAAATTTAATTTAGAATTTTCCACTAATTTTCATTAAGCTTCGTTTTCTTAATACTTAAGTACTTGTTTAATGTATCATTAGAGTTGCTGCTTTTCGCGAGGAAGAAAATAAGACGTTTGAAAATTGTTTGGAGTTATGATCCTATGGATACTTAGAAATGGAATGTTCTTGAAAGACAAAGTAACTTTTTTTGAAATGGATCTGCCATCGTTGTGAGTTATAACTATAAAATTATTTTTTTTGTCATTTATTTCTCCTTTAAATGTTTTCAAGTAATTGGGTATGGTCGTACATGTACGAAACAAGTATTTATTGATAAAAAATATGAAATATAAGAACATAATTTATAACTTTAAAAGAGGTTTAATAGTTAATTTCAAAATATAAATAATATGTAAGAAACATTTTTTTCTTCTAATTATTTAGAGTAATAGAGTCATTTGGTTTTTTTGTTATTTTATTTTTAATTTAGCATTAGATTAAACATATAAATTTTAAATTAGATTAATTAAACCCATAATCAAAAAGAAACTTTTTGAAGTTAAAAATTAAAATTCAAGTTGAAAATATTTTTTTATCTGTCATATTTTGTGCTTATGCAAAATATAATTTAATCTGTATTAAATATAATAATTTAAAATTTTAATAAAAATATATATTACGGATAACGTTTGTGTATAAAAGTTCTGCAAATTGGTCACAAGATACTTAAACATTAAATATAATATAAACTAACACAATCAATAACAGCACCAATGGTCTAGTGGTGCAATAGTACCCTGTCACGAAATACACTCGGGTTCGATTCCCGGCTGGTGCAGAGCGGTGATGATAACTGCGGTCCCTGTGATATTGGGTCTATCACTAGCATCAGATTTTAGGTGACACCTGAGCGCCTCCGAGCATTACTCTTTTATAATTATTTTAGCCTTTCTTTTAGTACTATTCATTTTGGCCAACCTTTGTAATCCACAGTTGACTAGAAGAACTACATGTCGCACTACTAATATTCTCTCGTTTCATAGTTTATATTCGATTGGAAACGTTTGATTTTTTTTGGGTAACGAGGAACTACCGGCTTAGTATCTTTCAAGTACTAGGCCAAATAAACTCCAAAGAAATTAGCCACGTTTTAGTTCAGGAGCTTTTCACTCAATCCGAACTTATGATGCGAGTCAAAAATGCATACTTTCAAGTTTAGAGAAAACGAGGCGTAAGTCGAGGCGAGCCGGAGAGCAACTCACCTCGAACCCGCGCCTCCCCATGCCACGCTCACTGGAACCGTTTGATTTTGCTTGCGAAACGTTCAATATTTGAAAACAGTGGAAAATACATTTCTTGATTTTTGTTTTACAGATGAATTAATCAACATTAATTCAACAGCGTACTGCGTACATAACAGAGTAACTTAAAAACCATAAATAGCTTCCACACACGTTATTCCAGAACAACAAAACAAAGAAAGCTAAATAGCTTCCATGCATTAAGACAAGGGACGATTCAGAAGCCATAGAGGTTGGAAGGGAGGCGTGGAGTGAGGAACGTCAAGAGGAGTAGCTTTTGGAATGGTTAATCCTGAACTTTCAGTCATGTCGACTTGCTTGTTCAAAGGGGTTGCCAACTCAAAAGCTTGGAGAATCCGAGCTAGAGTCAAATGAAGTACTTGTAATGCAAACGACGCGGCAGGACAAGACCTCCGACCAGACCCAAATGCATGAGTTCAAATTGTTGACCTCTGACATCAATATCTGTATTTGTTGTCAGAAACCTCTCTGGCTCAAACTTTGCTGGCTCTTTCCACACCGTTGGATCTCTTTGAATCTTCCACACGTTGACTATCAGACGAGTTCCTGCTGGGACACGGTATCCTGCAACAGTGCAATCCTCTTGGGCTTCCCTGGGTCCTAACAGGTGTCCTGCTGGGTATAATCTTAGGGTTTCTTTGATTATTGCTTGGAGATAAGTTAGGTTTTTTTATGTCTGATTCTTCAACTTGTCTTTCTTTGCCAACTTGTTGGTCTAATTCTTCTTGTGTCTTCTTCAATATTTCTGGATTGTTTAACAGTAATGAGATGGCCAAGGTCAGTGTTGCTGCTGCAGTATCACTTCCTCCTAAGATTAGTGCCTGCAATACATGCTTGTTAATAAAAAAGTAATACATCAAGGAGTAACAATTCGTATTCACGTGTGTAATTGTGACATATGATCTACATATTACACATAATATAAACATTAAATATAATTCGTGTAAATTGTATTTTGTTGAATTGTTATCTTGTTAAAAAATTGTTAGCTCTCAGAAATTGATACTCAATTGAGTCCTTAATTTGACTTACCAGACAGGTGGACTTGATACTTGTATTAGCATCATACTGGAAATCTGAGAGCTGTCCTTGCTCCTGAAGTGACAGCATGACATCAATAAAATCCTGAGAAGTCTCAACCTTGTCTCCGCCTAAAACTCTTCTTTGGCGATGCTCCTCCAGCCACCCTTCAAGAATGTCATCCAACTCCCTGGCAGTCTTCTTCATCGCACTCTCGTGGCCTTGCAAGTCAAACCACCTTAAAAATGGAACTGCATCTGCAGCCACAAAGATACCAGTTAGATGAAAGAACTGACTTATTGCCTTCTGGCATTTCCTGGCTTCATCACCGTCAGAATCCGCGGAGGAACCAAAATAACGTTTTCCAGCCACCATCCTGACAATCACATTGAGCGTCAGGTCCGTGAACCATTTCTTAAGATCAACAAGAACAGGGCTAAAGCCATTCTTAGTCCACAAATCGTACAGATCTCTTAAACCGATTTCGACTTCGGACATTCTGACATGTTTCAGCATCTCAAGCCTTCTATTAGACAGAAGTTCAAGGATGGCAATTTTTCGCATTTCGCGCCAGAAAGGGCTGTATGATGCGAATCCAAAGACTGCATAGTTATAGCCCATGTGTTTTGCAGCAACAGTTGTAGGACGAGATGCCAGGGCCTTATCATTATTCGTGAAGCATTCTTTGGCTACTTCCCAGCTACTAACCACAAAAGCCCAGCGAGTTCCGAGGCGGATTGAGAATGCTGAACCGTACTTATCGGCCATCCCTCCGAGGGTTCTGTATAGTAGTTGATCACCACCTCCTAAAAGGTGCAAATGGCCTATAATTGGCCATGCCCCAGCAGCTTCTGGAGCCCCTCTTTTCTTGCTTTTATTCTTTCCGAGAAAATAAATGAAAAGTAAGGTACTAACTACGGAAATAATAGCAGTTAAGTGGAGAGAAGAATCCATGATTTGTTAAGTTTAATTGCATGGTAGTGGAACAGAGATTTCAGTCAATTTATAAGTTGATTGTGGAAACGTTTTGACTCATTGCTACATGGAACATTCCACGGATGACGGAACCTTGCTACTTGTGGCTTGATTCACGACATTCCCTTTACAAATCTTCATCGATATCTAAAATCAGGAATTGATAGGGACGTAAATCTAGTCGAGTTAAGCAAGTTATTATTTTGGAGTGCTTACGTTCGACGTGAGAAGCAACTCGAGTTGAGCTTGACTTCAGGTCTAAATTACATTTAAGCTTTCCTAATTTAAAATTTGATAAGCTCTGAGTTTTAGATTGTTATAAAGTTTAGAATTTACTTTGAGCTCGACTCATTTAGTAAGTAAATGTTATGAGTTTAGTATCTAAGACGATTTTTATAAGCATATGTACCAAACTTTAGATTTTAGATCGAATTTCACAAATTGTTTAAACTTGACTCGTTTATATACTAAATAGAACATGGATAAACAAATTTCTATCTATATGTACTTAAGTCCAACACAGATAAACTACTATGCAACTGATAATGCGAAGCCGCTCGGCTCATTTACAACCTTAAGAAGCAATGAGTTCGGGTTTGGTGTGATGTGTAGTTTTCATTACAAAATTCGTGGCTGACGCAGCAGAATGAAATTAATACCTGCAAAGAGAAGTGTCCACCAGGTAGGCACTGAAAGTAGATGTCTGCAATCACAAATTTGTTTATTGTTACAGAGACCTGCCTGACATCAGAGAGCATGCTCGCTTGTTGAATCTCTTTAACGATGCTGGCATCAGCAGCTGCTTCATGGCAGGGGAATACATGAAACGATCATGTTTATGGAGTTTCTCCTCTACTAGTTTGAAAAAAAAAAAACAGTAATGACTGCATGATGTAATGCAACAAGTTGGTGCGATTGATCCCGTAAAACCAAATATGTTGAGATAATTACTACTTATTAAAAATAAAAAATTAACTGAGTATGACTCCTCAGGGTTCTGAGCAATATCTGGAGAAGGTCTTTTGCCATCAGAATAAGCTCAAATGGGTTGACTTAAGAGTAATAAACAAGGCAAGGGTTTCTATAATTTGTATTTGGGATGAGGATGAAAAAGAAAATGTCATGACCTAATTGAAGCAAGCTTCAAATCCTCCCACGTAGCGATGGGAGATTATAATAAGAAGTCGTGATTCGGCAAAGAAATTGACGGGTTTGTTCTTAAATACTATTAAATTTAAATTACTTAAATAAATAAATATTTATAAATCTTTAAATTATCTCACACGAATGTAAAATTTTAATAACTTCAACCATCTGCTTATAGTGTCAATTTAATTGCGATCACTCATACTGAAGCTTTCAACATTTGATTAAAAAAAAACCATCTGCATATAGTGTATAGTTGTAAACCTGGGGCGGGATGCGAAAGAGAGTCCGTCTTTTTTTCTTTTTGGATCAGCAAGAGAGTCACTGTGAAAATCTAGCTCAAGATTTGATGTAATGATAAAATAGAGGGGTGATGTTATAATGAAAACTCTTAAAAGAGTTATTATTGAGGACTCTCTTAATAAATTAAATAATTAAAAATTAAATTAAATAATTTTAATAATAATTAAGTAACAGTCATAATTATTTAATTTATTAAAAAATTAAAAAATTAATAATTAAATTAAATAATTATATTTAAAATTAAATAATTTTTAAAAATATAATTAAATAATTACACTCTCAAATTAAATAATTAAAATTAAATAATTCAATTTTTTAATAATTTTTTTTTTAAATTTTTATTATAGTACCACGTAGTACCTAAATTTCGGCATTGTCTGAGCAAGTGGGTTGGAATCCACAGTGCTCCAAGTAAAATTTCACATAATGGACAATCCGCAATGACGCCTCCAAAATCACCAATATTTGATTCATATCTCAACTTCCCTAGTCCCACTATTAATAATTGCATTTCCATCCCTGCCTCCCTACGGCCGTGCTTGTCACTGTGCACCTGCACCTCCATCATGTTCATTCGATCTTTCTTTTTTTGTGGGAGGTAGTTGGGGTTGGTTGTCCTTAGAGATGACAAAATATCCCGAATCCGTAGGATATTGACTCGATCCCGCTCAAATGGGTCAGGTTTTTCAAGATTTGATTGGGGAGCGGGACGGGTCTCGGAATAATCTGAAATTAAAATTATCGAGGACGGGGGGGTCGGTATTTAATATACATGCCCCGAACCCACAAATATATATACTTATATTATATATTATATATTTGTAGTTAAACTATATTTATACACATATTTATAGTTAAACTATATTTATACATTAATTGTATTATATATATATAATGTATTGAATTATATTTATGTTTATTTAAATTTATATAGATTATTTGTGTTATTTCTTGAATTATAATAGAATATGAAATGGACCAAAAAAATTAATAATAATTTAACGAGGAGGAGAAGGAGATTGTAATTTTTCAATGGGACGGGGATAAGAGTTGATTTTTATACCCCGGTGGATTATGGAACGGGGGCGGGGAAAAAATACAAGCCACAGGGCGGGAACGGGGATACCAAAATTTGTCCCCAATCCACCCCGTTGTCATTTCTAGGTGTTCTATTACTTTTCTTTTAATGAACATTTCTTTTACCGAATTAATCTTTTATAATTCAAATTTTTGTTATATTTTTTAAATCGTTATATTTTAATTGCATTAAGGTCCATTTGATTTATAGTTGGAATAATTGACCCTTTTTGTTGTACAAAGATATGAGTTTTGTCACGATCCGTTTTCGGACCATGACCGTCATACGAAGTGAACCGTTTATAGGAGCTCGGCTCGTCTCGCACAAGTCTCAGAAAGTAGAAGCATACTACCCAAACATTTAATTATCAAAATGTTTAACGAAAATATTTGTTGTTTAAAAAATAAATAATAAAAATAAATATATTGTATACATATAATGTATCTAAAATGTATCAATAAGTAAAACCATGTAAAGGTATATCAAAATACAAAATGACAACCCAGTAACCCAACAACATTTCGGTGCAAAGCTCTAATAGGGTATCACTAACCAAATGACGTCTCACTGAAAACTAAGATGTGGTATAGTTGTCGAAGCCCAAATCTGAATACTTGTGATATAAGGATCAAACATAGACAGAGAAATAAAAAGGGTAAGAACCAAGTAGGAATGACATTCCAAAACGCCTCATACGTACAACAAAGACTGTTTTGAAAACAGTTCGAAAATACCACATATAGGTATAGATAAATATATACATATGTATACATGCTATATAGATTATAGTTTTTTGAAATCGTTTGCAAATAAAACAACTACCATGTACGCAGGCAGGCATATTGAAAAATAAATCATTTCATAATCAAAACATAATATCAGAAATATGAGACCAGATCAGATGTGTGTGTGTAACACATATAATATAGGTGATGTGGATTCTGCCACTAATCAAAATCAAATCATGTGTTGGATCAGAACATATGGCTACTATCGACCCTGATAGTTAGGCCTTAACAAAATATTGGTATACCAAAGGTTACTTCGACCCAGTATCATAGGTGTCCCATATCAAAAAATAAATTCATACTACCATAGTATAAAAGCAAAGTCATGCAAATCAAAATAAAAAAACAGAGAGGATATATATATATATATATATATTCAAAAACGGAGTATTGATTATTAAATTACATAATTAATTTATAAATTATGTCAATCCTTAATTAATCAATATTCAGAATATAGCCGACACAATAAAAATAAATAAGGTTTTAAAACACAACCTATGTGTCTGAAACTGTCATCCACTCACTTGGTGTCCAAAACTGACGACTCTGTCAAGCTCCACTAGGTGGTTGATCATGCTAGTAGAAACAAGAAGTTGAACATTTATATAAAAAAACAAATCGAAATGTGGTACTGTAGCGGTACCAAATGCTATGCAATGCAAATGCAGACTCTGTCCCTAAAAAATCTATCTCGAATGAGATTTTATTATTCTTAATCCAAAATTTGGAATCTACATAAAATTACAGTTTGGTTCCCGATCTTTGTAAAATTCATTTTAGTCCTCAAGACTTGACAAATTTCAAAATAGTCCTTAAAGTATTTTGAAATTACTAACTAGTTTTTAAGTAGTCAGAATTCTCAAATTAGTCTCCGAACTCTTAAAAATTTCAAATACAAAAAATTACACTTTTTGTCCTTCAAAACCACGGCTTACTCGAGTAAACCAATTACTTACTTGAGTAACGTCCTACCCTGGCTTACTTGAGTAAGCCAAATGCTTACTCGAGTAAGTCCCCTTCCCAGATTTTTGAAACTTGATTAGTTCTTGATTTAATTGATAAAAATTGAAATCAATCACCCACATTGGTCAATCTAAACCTCAGAAGCAATAATCTATAATTCTTTCACAAAAAACAAATCAATATTTTCAACATTTTGTTCAAATCCGAACCTAACCCTAGTTCTACCAAAAACTCACCAAATCTCTTTATTCAATGCTTGAATCATGATCATTCAAGTCCCTTCTAACATTCCCTAACATCCTCTAACTCAAAATCATAAGGAAATCTGAACCCTAGAGGATTTCAACCCAAAACGGATTACCGGATTCAAATGCATGAAAATGAATTAAGAACAAAGAAAGATGAGTAATCTTACCTGATAAATAATTAGGAACGATAGGGAACCAACACAAATAATTTTTGGACGGATTGGGAGTGTTTTGAGTGAGAAAAGAGAGTGTGAAGCCGATGGGTTCCGATGGAGGTATATATAGACTCCTACTCAAAACGACGTTGTTACAACAGAATTTTTTATGCTCACTCGAGTGACATCCCTCATCACTAGAGTGACATAACTCTTACTTGAGTAACATTTTCTCAGGTGTTCATCTGGGAACACTGCTTACTCGAGTTACCAAATGGCTTACTCGAGTAATTCATACATCGTTTTACTCCTGTAACACATTAATAGGGTGTCAAACACACAAAATATAATTAACCTGTTCAGAAAAGATTTGTGTATAGCAGTGAACACGGTTGGTCCACAGAGATTGGTAAATTTTATTTACTTATCGAAAACAAGAAAACTAAATAAAGAATATAAACAAGAAATGTAGTGAATGAAGATTAAATATCCAAACAGACAAAAACAGTAAATTAAAGTGAAGAGAATTGAAATGCAATGAACAAAAATCAATAGGAATAAATGCCTAGCCAAGGTATTTCATCCGTTCAATCCTTTCAGTTGATCACAGACATCAAAGATAAATATCAAGAATTCGAATAGACAGAGTTATAGTTAACGGTGACACACTCAATTAACCAATTTCTTCTTACTTAAGCGATAGCCCCGAGACGCCCTGTAGACTATTTTTCTAACCACTAGATAACCTCATGGACGCTCTGTAAGGTTTAATCTATGACAGCAGTAATAACCAAAGAGACACCTATCATAGTCAGTGAAGTCGGAAACGCCGTAAATCATTTAAACCAGGTTATTTAGTTCCATAACAATGAATAATGCCCAAACAACATATATTCACGTTATTCGTTACCTAGATTAGGATTAATGTGACGCACTATTAATCCTAAATAACAATATATTATTTCAGTCAATCAATCAATGAGCCTTTGTCAATCAACCAACATAAATAATAATAAAAGAACTAAGGCACAAAAACTGAATAAATACTCAAAATATTCAATAACATATAAAAACATAAGTCTCACAACATATTAGGATCGAACCTTGAAAATACCTCGACTAGCGAATTGTTTAACTACTCATGTGAAGAAGAAACATGAAAAATATGGAAGAAAATAGTTGAAAGGTGTGCTGCCCTCTTAGGGTAATCAAAAACCTATCAAATAATGAGTTCAAGATAGTATTTCTATGTGTTCTCCTTCAAAACATAATCCTAATGTAAATAATATTGATATAATAATAATAATAATAATAATATATTGTTCCAGCAGTAAAAATAGATAAGCAGCCCTCATATACGTCCATGAGGCTAAAAAACAGAGACCCAACAGTGAAAACACGTGGCCCAATGCATACATAGTCAACTCAATTAATGTTTCACTATAGCATGGTCATGCTAAAATGCTATCCAAGCTAAAATGTGCCCAAAATTACTCCAAATCCTTGTATTTCACCAACTTTCCACCTAAAACACCAAAGAAGACAAAAGACATAAAAATATACGGATAACAACAATTTATGATGCAAAATAAACATAAAATGTAACCTAAAATATGTCTAAAATGAAACCTATCAAATATTCCCACACTTAAACAATGCTTGTCCTCAAGCATTCTATAACATAGAACAATTAAGAATCTCAAAAAGCAATCATCCTTGTTACCCCCACATAATGTAAAACCCAAACAGATATGCATCAAAGATTCAAAAGAAAACACAATTATCGCCAGGATAGCCGACAATCACCAAAAAGAAGATTGTCTCTACACTAGTAATGCCCCCACAAGGGATAGCCAAATCCACACTCTCACAAGTTTCACTCCATATCTCAAGTGTTTAGGTGAATAATTTACGCTCAATTAGATTCACAATAAGTCTTTCCAAAATTTGACATAAAGTTAAATCATAACCACCAATAAATTTAACCAAAACCCTACCCATCCACTGATCGACCCTATGCCACACTAGACCCAACTTCCATCCTTTGCATTTGACCCAAAAAGTCCTTCTCCTCCCCA
This sequence comes from Flueggea neowawraea, assembly GCA_948243855.1. Taxonomy (NCBI): domain Eukaryota; kingdom Viridiplantae; phylum Streptophyta; class Magnoliopsida; order Malpighiales; family Phyllanthaceae; genus Flueggea; species Flueggea neowawraea. Next base: position 370 of record CAODLS011797004.1, on the reverse strand, counting down.
TCAACACCACAACCAGAGCCTAACACCAGACCATTGAAGCTAGCAAAACCAAGCCTCACTAGAGTTGGCGTTTGCATATCTCCCAACGATGGAACCATTGCGACCAGAACCAAGAGAAGAAGAGTACATTCAATGAGAACCCACCATAGGAAGACACCGAACTCCAAGTCAACAATCTGACCAGCCAATTGGACTTACACCTGCAAAAGAAATGAACAACGACTGAACCTAGTGTCGAACAAGGTTGGGCCATTTTCATATTCACAGAGCCCAGAATAACATATTCGGACTCACTAGGCTCACTTTCAATATTTTGGCAAAAAATTCAAAATTATTTGCATTACATCACCAATTTTATAAATTACAATTT
>CAODLS011796957.1:0-10669 GCA_948243855.1 Flueggea neowawraea | reverse complement strand
TGAGAGAGAGAGAGAGAGAAAAATTATGAATACAATTTTATTTAAAAATAATAAAGTCTTTATTATAAATATTTTCCAAATCTTAATTTAATTAATTGAATGAATAAAAACTTTACACTTATGATAAAAATTCACACATATCATAAAGGTTCCACCACAAAATAAAACTTATTTTTCATATTATATATATAGCAATTTGTCATGTAAAGCATATGAAAAAACATATTTATACTGACCAAACAATAGAGATTAGAAAATTATAAATATTATTTATTTATTTATTTAAATAGTAATGTTCAGATAGATGAAAAACTAAAATAGAGTGGACAACATTATGTATTTATTAGATAAGTTTGACATCAAATTTGTGATTAAACTTGACAATTCAGTTTGTAAATGATTTGCTTAAATTTTTGAATTACATTTAATCATATCAAAATTTCATTTGGCTCATTTAGTAAATGAGTCAAAATTGAAAAAAAAAACTTATACAAAAAGTCAAGTTTGGTTATGCTAGATTTTAACTGAATTTCGTTATGTTAGGTCATCCTACTCTTTGTATTAAAAGAGTAGCTTAAAATTAAAATTATGTAATGAAAAAATTAATTAAATATGATTAATTTTATTGATAAGTCAAATATTCATTTTACTACTATAGATATCCATAATAAAAGAGATAAACTACACAATAATAATAGTCAGAGAATAGTTTTAATTATTCTTTTTTTAATTAATTATCCTTTGTTGATAAGCATTGCAATACCATGTTATCCAACAATTATAGTAATTTAGAATTGAATGTGAAAATATTTGAACACTATATTATAATTAAAAAAAACTTCATGTTTAGTTTATCCACAATTAAAATACTTTTTAGTAAAATGATATATGTTAAACTGTTTCTATTATCTAAATAAATTTACACTCAATTATCCAATTTTTTAAAAAATTCATTTAAAAATAAAATATTTTTAATTAACAATTATCTAATAATTATAGTAATTTAGAATTGAGAAAAGGGATAAAAGTGTCTAAATTTTTTTCCCACGTCCTGACATTTATAAGTGTTATGAGTATTATGAACAATAAAAAACATTATCAAAATTTTAAAATGTTATGTTTATTAAAATTAAAATTCTTTTAAAATTGTCAAGTATTGTCGTAGCATTTGTGTCATATATATGTAGCCTTCTCTATTACCACAAACCAAAACATTGTAACGGGAATGTTTTTTTATTAAATATGAATGTTGAAAAAGAAAAAAATAAAAGTTGAATATACCGTTAATTAAATATCTAAAATACTCTTTTATGCATTACTACTAAATGTAAATTACTTAGAGTTTCCATTTTATGATAGGTTTTGAACTTAAAATTTAATGTTAATTGAACTACGTTCGCAATTTTTAGTACGATCACAGCAGACTTAGAAAAAAGAATTATGACCACGCCAACATAGGAGTATGAATGTTTGCGGTAACAGTTTATGATCACAACTGATATTTTATCAGTTACTTTATTTTTTTACACAAAATCATTATTATTTTATTTAATCAAAAAAATCATTGATTGTTTAAATATCACTGTTTTCTGTAGTGAAACTTTAATTCCAAATGCAACAAAAGAGAGAACAATAAGAAATAAAAATTTTATAAAAAAAGTAAAATTAAAAATTTTATGGATGAAGTGATGGTAATGATAATGAGTTTTCCAATCAAACAATCCGGTTCGATTATCGGTTCTGAATATATTATTGGTCTGCTTAATTTTTTTTAATTGGTGGTATGCATGATTTATATACCATATATTTGATTCAAACAGAATTAACAATTTATCCATTTTTAAAGAAGCTATGTTTTAAGCTCAGTTTATACAAAAATAAAATATACAAAAGATTGATGTTAACACAAAACGAAGAATAATATTCCTTATATCTTCAAAAAAGACTCTACATAAACTACATTAAAGAAATAAAATCAAAACTAACACAGAAGACAATAAAAGACACAGTTAATAGAAATAGAAAACAAATAACCTAAATGATAAATAAAATATAAATAAAAAAATAAATTGAGACAATAAAATATTTAATAGAAATAAAACTAAGTTAATTAAATAATTTAATATCAAATTTTTATTGTTATGGTTTAACAAATTTTACATTCATACAATTTTAGCACTATTATTTTATTTTATTCTTCAAGTTTGTTTTACTTATACATAAAAATTAAACTACATATTTCATATAATCTCGGTAAAATTAAATTTTATTATGCGAATTTATCGATAAAAACCATACGCGCACCACGCTTGTTGAACTTACTTGTATTTACAAAAGTATGTTTGTTTGAGACCTTATCAACATGTTTGATAAAGCTAGCTAGCCCCCGCATTGCAATCCCAAAATATCAATCTTAAGTAGCTGATAAAGCTAAAGATTCCTAATTCTTCCTTAAGCGTAACAAACCAAGTACTTTATATCACACAACTTACAGAAGATTTGTCACCTAAAATACTGCCAACTATACATATACAAACAGTAAATTTTCAGACGTTTGATAGAAAATGTCAGGAGAGGATGAGATTGTGTCCATTGAGAAGGTGCATTCTAGGGAGGTTGCAAGGGGAGAAGAAAGTGAATCAACCGGAACCCGCGACATGCAGTCTGTTGAAGAAACACACAAGCTCAGCATTTCAATACAAAAGAAGGTGACACCAGGCGATAACTCCTCCTTAGATAAGAAGTTCTGGAGGTTGACGAAGAGCTACAACAAAGGGAAAATTAAGCCCCCCGACGCAAAGATTCAAAGGGTTCCTTTCTCGTTGCTAGACCACAAGCATTTCAAGAAATACTTCGAGCCAAGGGTGGTCGCGCTTGGCCCCATCCATCATGGAAAGTCTGGCTATGAGCTCGCGGAAGAATACAAGCCAAGACTTGCAAAGTACTTCATCCAAGAAAGTGGTTGCAACAAATTTGAAATGTACGATAAGGTCGAAAAAGACATCAAGAACCTGATAGCTTTCTATGAAGACGAAGTGACGAAATGCTATGACGACAAGGAGCTGGCGTGGATGTTGTTCGTGGATGGGTGTTCATTGATAGGTTTCATAACATGCATGGTGGAAGTCATGTTGGAAGAGATGAATGTAAAGAACGATCTTGAAGCATTTGGACAGCAGGATACTTTCTTGCTGGAAAATCAGATTCATGGTCGGCTTCTCAAACTGCTAATTCATCAATCAACCAATAATGAAAATAGATGGAATAGAAACATTCATGTTTTCATAGATAAAGTGTCATGACCCATTCCCGAGAACATGACTGACGTACGAGGTGAACTGTCTATGGGAGCCGGGCCCAACTCGCACAAGCCTCAATGTACATAACTTCTACCCCAAAATTCAAATATAATTGAAATAGTAAAACCAATAAAGGTTTAAACATCATTTAATAAAAACAAAACATGTGTAATATAAATTGCAGAAATAATTTCAAATTAAAAACATTTGAAATCTCAAAAACAATAACATAAACAAAAACAATTCCCACAAGAACCCGGTATGAAGTCTCTAACAAATCATACTAACGGGGCTAGATCAAAAGGGCATTGATCGCAACATTAGAATACCTCACTGAGTATCAACTGCCAAAGATCACGGTCTTCAAGAGTCGCCTGCACGATAAGAATAAACAGGGATAAAGAAAAGAAATGGGGTCAAACCTAGTGAGGGACAACATGCACATATACAACATGATGTATATATATGTATACACGCTACATACGTAATAACGATTCAAAACCATTTCGAAATAATTTGCAATCAAAGCAAACAACATGCACGAAAACCTTCAGAAACTAAACCAAAATCATTTCATAATAGTTTTGAAGTTTATCAAGCTAATGTGTTTTCCAAAAACAAAACATAACCTTTCCAAAAACCGTTTTATCCTTATCGAGGATTTCAAAGTAAACCCTTTTTAAATTTCTACCAAAGATTTTAGAAATCAAAAACCCTTTTTTATCTTTTATTGAAAACTCCAGTTCAGAGTTCAAAAACCTCTGTAGCCTTGCTAGAAATTTCAGAAACAAAGTTTCACCACGTAGGCATAATAATAATAATATTATTATTATTTTCAAATTCAAAACATATCTCGTAGATATCAGTCAAAAACATATACCATAAATAAGGGACCGGTAACAATAACAATCGTGGTGTGGTCTGTGTCACTCTACCATCTCAATAATGATTGTGAACTCTGCTACTAATCCAATAATAAATCATACGTCTGATCAGGACACAAGGCTACCGATAACCATGGTAGCTGGGTATAACAATCCTTGGTATACCAAAGGCTAAAAACCCTGTAGCAAAGATGTCCCAACTCCAAAACATATACATGGTATAATTTAAATCCAACAACAATTGGCCGTGCGACCCAGTATATCAAAAGCAATAAGATATATAAGATATAACTTATATATCAAAGTCCAAAAACAAAGTCACTGATTTCCCAAAAAAATTCCATAGTTCAAATATATATATAAATATATATATTTTTCAGAAACATAATCTTTATTTCGAAAAGATATTTGAAAATTCAGTCAAATACCAATTACAGACAAATGTCTCAAAATCCCAAGTAGGGTTCATAGAACAAAATGTTCAGATCAGAATCAAAACAGAGGGAGAGGATATATGCACAAATATATATCAGTTTATCAAACACAGAGTTCGAATATCCATTCAAAAATCATAATATCCAAAAACATAGCATGCACTCAGCATAAAAAACATATACATAAATATATTCATATATATATATACGTAAGTTTCCAAAAACAAAGTGGTGAATATTCATTCACATAATCCAGTTCATTAAATTAACCAATCCTTAGATTAGTCCAATTTACATGCTATGGTGATAGCACAACAAAAACATATAAGTAGAATAGACACATCCTATGTGTCTGAAGCTGTCATCCACTCACCTGGATGCCGAGCTTCCAAACTCCGTAACACTGACTGCCGATCGATGGCTGGTCACCTCGAAAATCGAACTGAGCTGAAACAACACATCAGAAATAATAACGGATCACAAAGAATGATGTATGACACACTGGTATTGTGGTTGTACCACAATGCATGTCCATGCATATGCAATCCTCAAAGTCGCTCAAAATTCAATCCGAAAGTGAATCCATCACTTCCGACTCAAAATTCAAAATCTACGTAAAATTACAGTTTGGTCAATCATCAAAACCGAACCTAACCCTAGCGAACACAATAAATCATCAAATATATAGATTCAAGGCTCCAAACATGTTCTTTTAACCTCAATGAACTCTAATCTAGCAACCCTTAGCATCCATTAACTCAGAATCATTCAAAAATCCGAACCCTAGACCCGTTTGGACCAAAATGGATTTTATGCATTAATGCATGAAAGAGATGTTAAATCCAAGAAAGAGATGTAATCTTACCTCTTAAAATGGTTATGGATGATGGACGAACCAAGCTCTAAAGTCCCAGATGAGTTGAGAGAGTTTTGAGTTATTGGGGAGAGTAGTAAATGAGAAAGTCGGCTTTGTTGAACGCTTTTAAAGGCGTCTTAAACATGCCTCACATACGTCAATTTATATCTCACGTATGTTAGGGCACCCTTACTTACGTCTCTGGACATTTCACGTACGTTATCGGGGCTCAAAATCAATTCTGGATGCACCAGACCCGACCTCACGTACGTCACCCCCCAAATCTCGCATACTTGAATCAACCTGAAAGCCCAGATCATGTACGTGAAATATATTTCTCAGGTACGTGATTTATGCCTGCCTTACATATGTTAGGCTTAGCTTTGCGCACATAAGATGCATTGTTTCTCCCTTCTTGACTTCTCTTGCTACCGAACTCATCCCGAATTATTTCCAACTTAACAACATCCAACCTAACATGATTTCATCATAAACATCAAATACCATCCTCTGGTATTTCAAAAGTGCTCAATACAACACTTGAAAACTATAGGGATCATAATTGGAAAGTACGTGATATTACATACTTGCCCCTCAAAAGAAATTCGTTCTCAAATTTTGAAACAAATAGATCAAACAAAGATCAATCCTCGACCTTCGAAAACAAACCCAATTCAGAATCTCGAATCGAAATTGGACAGGGAATTACATAAAATGAGGAAGCATACCATTACATTGAAGAAATCAAGAAGTGAGGGAGGTTCAACAAAGGAGAATCAAACCAAATCCATCAGGGAAGACTATCCTCATCTTCTCCATCTATTATGGGAACGACTTCTTGGCAACAAAGACACTGCTAATGTCATCATATGTGTCTCGGATGATCCGAACCGCAACAATAATATTTGCCTAGGTTTCTGCCCTTTCAAAATTGCCTTTAATTTTTCGAAGATTCATCATAAGCGTAAGGGCCACAACGAGGGAGGTGCTGCTTCTGATTATGTCTTACTACTTGTTGCAACATTTACGAGCTTAAATCCGCCAGGATCCGAGTAAGGCCTTAGTTTCCAAAGTGGCATGTTCTTCCCAACTTTATTCTTGTCTTCAATTGTAGTAGACGGCTGGACTGCGCCAAAATTCTTGAACTTGGTTGCGTACGAAACGTGTTCGATTTTTTTCAATGATTTTGGTATCACATCTTATATTTGTTTTCTTGATTCTCTTATTGATCAACCAGAAGATGTGAAGGATCTTAGAGATGCGAAAATTCTTTATAACATTCTCGACAGTGATGAACAAGTCGCTACACTCTTCAACGAAACCAACACTGACTTGGTTCGAGATGAAAATGCCTATTCAAGTGTGAAGGAAAAAAAATCCAAAAACATTATAATAGGGCATGGACGGAATGGGTAGTTGTAGGCTACCACAAGCATTTCAGTAATCCTTGGACACTGTTTGCACTTTTTGGAGCATTGTTGGGACTTGTTTTAAGTTTCATTTAAGCAATTAAATCTATGTATCTTGATGACTCCTGCACCAACATTTCCATGCATCAACTCTATCCTTTCTAGTTTTTTTTTTCAAACAGGGAATAATTCAAGTTTTCTTTTACTTCATTATTTTTCAGAATTTATTCTGATATAATAACTTTGTCAAAAGTTTGTCTCTGAGAAGTTTTTAATTTCTAAAGCCTTTTCATGTACTAGTTTGATTGAAAATAAAAGAAATATTTGGCTTCATGGCCAATTACCTCTCGCCAATTCCTTCATCATTTCGAGATTTTTTTTTATTTTAATTAATATACGAGCTTGGATATTTATTAGGGCATGGCTTACAGAAGGTTGTTAACCCCATTAAACTCCTTACCATGGTACTTTTCCAGGGAGAGTATCATAGTCTGGTCTGCTTCATCTACACTGGAGTCTACTAAAATCATACAAATGGTGTCAAGTGGGCATGAAATGAGAGGCTTACGTATGTTAATGTATCCCTAATGTACGTACGTTGGGCAACAAACTCTAACATATGTTAGCAAAAGGGACTAATATACGTGAGCTGCAATTTTACAAAATGGACGTACGTGAGCTACAATTTTTCAAGAAAGAGATATGTTGGTTCCATAAATTTGAAAGATATTCGGAATATGGCAAGGTAGAAGAGTAATTTATGTTGGTTCCTTTTGCTATCTCTGTTAGTAACATCTGAATCTGTTGTTTTCCTTTGAGCTCTGTGGTTGCCGTTGGATTTTATCTGTGATGGCATATTTTAACTCGGGTAACCCTATCAGAAGTTGTCTGGCTCATTTTCTTTTGCTCCTATTGTTTTCCTATTGACAGGCTTCTAGCAAGTGCACTAGAGTCGATGTAGTTTTAAACCCTCAATTAATCCTTCGGTATCGAATTCTCAAGGATCAAAAATTAATTGTGATCAGCAAAAGAAAATAAAAGTAGAAACATATGATATTTTTTTTTGAGAATTTTGATTGGTTAAAATGAAATTAGAAGCAAACAAAGAAAACTAAAATTTCAAAGATGAATTCAACTAAGGAAAAGCATGAATTGGGTGTTCTCTCCACTAAGGAAAATTTCCCAGGGTTTTAAGGTTTCAGTTGGGAATCTAATTGCACTAAGTAATGAATTGGGTTTGCATGAATTGGGTGTTCTCTCGACTCCGATAGTCTAAAGCCTCTCTCAAGGTCATTAGACCAAACCTACATTTAAAAAAGGGGTCCTCTCGGCCTCAATTAACTAAACTAGGTTCAATAAGCCATTAAAGAATTTCATCGAACAGCTTGTGGACAAGCAATATCTTTATCCTAGCCACACAGGTTCATTGCATTGCAGCCTTACCCAACCTTCATCTCTCGACTCTTCACTTGGGTTTGTTAGCACTATAACCTAGGTGGCCAAACTAAGCTATAATCAATCAAGCAAGTTAATAAGCCATTAACAAGGCATAATTCAATGAATAACAACACCCAAGCATTAACTTAGCATAATCATTTACCCAACCTACATCTCTACACCCCAACTAAGAAAACTAAGTATCCATATTTAAAACAAACATAATAACATTGATAACCATCGAAGATAGTATTAAAGATTCAAATACAAAAAAGAAAAGCTCGAGAGAACCAACCCAAGAACCTTGAATGTGGAATCCAAAACAAGGACAAGCTTGGATGATTGATTTCCTCTTGCTTCCCTCAAAAGCACTTTAAAAGCAAATAAACCCTAAATGTTCTAGACAAAGAGAATGAAAAAAAAAGAATGATGATGCAAGTCCCTCAAAATGGGTATAAAAAGGGTTTAAATACCCCTTGTCCACGCCATAAAACCCTACATTTCATGTCCCAAAATTGCCTCTAGCTCCCCACTTGTTCTTCCTTTTTCGAAGCCTTCTTTATTCTCAATTTCGCGTGTCACGACCGTGACCAGAGGGCCGTGAGGGAGTCACGGTCGTGACATTCCTTCTCTCACGGTTGTGACACTTCACTAGATTATTTTTTTTCAATTTTTTTTGCTTGTCACGGCCGTGACACTTTGACCTCACATCTTTGACACCTCCTTCTTCTTGTTTCCTTCGTTTTCTTTGCGCTTTCATGAAGCTCCTTGGAACCTTTTGATTTTGCATCACTTTTGCACCCTTTTCCAATTATTGTTTCTCCAAATTATCTCATCCTACAAGCACCACAACAATCATATAAATTTTACCACAAAAGTACAATTTATATGATGAAAATAGATGCATTCTTGCTTGAATTAATATGTAAATTTAGTCTACTTGAAACTCCCCCACACTTACTCATTTGTTTGTCATCAACCAAACCAACTCAAAATATGGGGACAATAATACAATTCAAATCAAAGAGGCAAGATAATTCTTATACTATGCAAGTTTGCAAATAAAATGAGTAAGAGAGGAAATGCCATGCTATTCATCATTTATAAAACATCAAACCTTGGCATTAAGAAGCTACAATTTCAAGAGTTTATCCATCAAATCCCCTAATCCATTGGCATCTATAAGGCTTATCTCCTCTATTGCTAAGTTTAAAGACACAATTTTCTTTTATTTTTGGAGCAAACTTGGATTCATTCATCCACTTTTCATTCACAAGTGATGTATTGCAATATCCTAATGATCACTTGTCTCTTATTTTGAGTGCTACAAATATAGTCAGCGAATTAAGGGTCCCTGTGTAAAAACACATATTTATGATTCCTCAGGTATACTAACCTTTTCCACCACAAGGTTGGAACTATTAGTTTTATGCCCTAGTCCAATCATCGATATACATTGTCATTACATTTATTATTTAATAAAGAGGCATTTCATTTCATATCTATGAAATATTATATTGGTTATGACAATAAAACTTCCATTAATAGTTTATTCTTCCTTATGTCGGAAAGTGTGACTTGATAGTAAAACCATAAGGTAAAAGGAATACTATTCTAAAAGTCCCTAATTGATTGTTATCATGGGAATGATAACAAGCCAAGGTAAGTATGTTACTAAGAGGATAATCCTATTTTACTGATTATGGATATGAGATATCACTTAGAACATAGATACATATTAGGGAACATGTATTGGATTGGCCCGCTATGAAAGCACTTCATGGATTAATGTCATAATTAGCTTTTATACAGTGGTGATGTTTAGGTCCTCTGACTGAAACTCACTATCGACTCCTACATGAGGAATCACATATTTTGACTTAGTCAAACGTTATCCGTAACATGGTAACAATAAAGGCTATGATTGGATATGTTATGAAACTTGTAGAGAAGTGATAGTGAGAGTGATGGATTTGTTCATCTTATGAAGAGTGATATCTTTAGGCCACTTGACGAGTAGGATTGATGGAATGTATGCATACTCAAATGAATTGATAAAATGGTTTATCAATGTCATTTGTATATCAATTTACTTAGGATCAAGAAACACATTAAGTAACATAAGGTTGACATGTGACCATTCCTTATGCTTAATATAGATATCGTGAGACAAAAGGACTAAATATCAAACTATGAAAGGTTAACTCGGATCATCGATGCCACTCAATTTTGGGTTGCCATAATGTATTACTAGATACTCCTTATGGACTTTGGGCCCAAGTTTTTGGGACGAGGCCCATTACCAATTTCGAGTTGGCCTATTGGGTCACACACTGAAACGAATTGGATT
>CAODLS011796940.1:0-26830 GCA_948243855.1 Flueggea neowawraea | reverse complement strand
AGCATACTTTGCTGGAAAAACAGTTAACTCCAGCACTCCACCTGCATTAATAAGGATCTGCCTGGCAAGTGCATTTATATAAAGCGTGTCGCGGAAATGAGGATGCAGAAGTTTATGAACTGGATGAACCACACTTAGCTGCCTGTGTGTTGCAATCACGAATGGTTCAATTGCGGCATGAGTGTTCAGCCTGTAATTGAAATGTCATGTTTTGCTGGCGTATACACAGAGCTTATAGCTCCAAATTGTTCTCCTTCAGGATGAGGCAAACTTAATTCAATTGCCAGTGGTTTCAGAGTGCTGTCATCTTCCAGGTAAAGGATTGTTCTGGATGCATATATTTTTGTGGAAGTGTCTCTGTTTATGCGCCCTAGGTATGGCATTAGAGAATCATGGTGATCCAGTATGAACAGCTTACTCTTATTGATTGCCTGTTCACAAAGAATTTCAAAGTGTTATGGCTTGTGGCCTTTTGATTATATATCAGGCGTTTGAGTCATGAAAATTTTCAGAATATCAGATTGTTAGAATATAAAAATTACCTGTTCTATGCTCAGGCCATTTAATTGATTTTTGATGTGCTTTTTGGTTATTGTACTGTTATGATCGCCATACAGTTTGCGGTTGAGCTTGCTCGTTGGAGGAAATTCCTGCAGTTTAACCAAAAACAGTAAAGCATACTTATTTACTGAATGCAATTAGATCAGCATTTACTCTCTTGTCAGAAAATACGACAGAAATTTTGGTTATTAAAACTTAAGTTTACCATGAGTCGTTGAATATTCACAGGATTTAGACCAGCTAGCATTTCCCTGGCAAATTCTTCATCTGTCATCCATGCAGAGACTTGTTCTCCGCTGCCATCATCAAGCACAAAGCAATGCAGTGACAAGGTTAAGAACTATGCGCAGATCTGGTAATGAACTTTCACATCTTGTATTAGTTGACTGTATGTAATACCTTTAATGACATGAGGGGTTGGAAGCTTGAATGGTGTTGCACTGCCAATTCGAAAGAACTCCTCCAACTTCGCCAACAGATTGTTGTTATCAGGTCTAGGAGTGCCATCTGCAAGCCTTCTTTCTTTTTCGTAGAGTGATATCACATCGTCGTAACAGTTGAACTCCTTGCCAATTAAAGCTTCTAGTTCAGGTCCAATAGATTGAGCTATAGCTTGCAGTGAATCAAAAAGGAACTCTGACTTCTTCACAGGACTGAATTGCTCATCTCGTGGCACGTAAATGCTTAAGCTTTTCAAAGGTGACAGCCTGCTCTCACATTCAGGATCTGTTGGTGTTGAAGACAATAGACTAATATTATTTCGACAAAGATGAAAACAAATTTGGTTTACAGCATATACTGCACAAATGTAAATGTCCGACCCAACTTGGCTGGTGCTCGGCCTGTTCTTGCTCTGCGAGGATAAGGGTGCTTGGTAGACCCTCCAAGAATTGGACGTGCATATTCCGAACCCTTGTCAGGATCTCCTAAATCGTTGTAGAATGCATAGTCATATACGCGATCTGATTCCTGGAGCTCTCCTTTTCCAGTTCCTCCTAAGTTCATAAACTCTTCCTCAATGTACTTCTGCAATGGTGCTGGTATCTGATGAGGAAGGTACGTCTGCAACATAACCGTAAAGTCTCAGTTCTTTAATTAGACTAATACTTCTACCATTGTTCTGCAACAGAATTCCGCCCACCTTGTTGCTGAAGAACACACGATCCTTTTCGTAATGTTCGGCAGGGTAAATCCAGGAGTTGCAAATGAAATGGACACAATCATGGCCGAGAACATCTTTAAGGGTGACAGTCTTGAGGTAGAATTCACAGTGATGGTTATTTCTGATGGTGAACGCTCCTGGAACTCCCATCTCCTCATTCCAATCGAAGGTTATTGCAAGATTCGTGTCAGTCGCCTTCATGGAATTCATTTTGCCATTCCATTTCTCCAAATATGCTGGATTTCCTGATCTCCATTGCAATTATAGGTACTCAATTATACCAGTTAACAATTCAAAAAATATCCACATCTGTAGTTATGTTTGTATTATAATTTGCCTTCATCAAAAGTTCATCCAGAAAAAAGAACGAATGAACTTGTAGTTTAGTAATACTGAAGTACCAAGAATTTAGAATCAAGGTTTGATTCGAGAGCCAAATTATCAAAAGGAAAAAAAAAATAAAGAACTAAAAGAATACTTGCCAGGGTGATCAGCAATGACAGAACTAATGAGCTGCAATGAAACTCTTCTGCCTGTAAACTCATCAAAGCAATCAAGAACCATTGCTGCAGGGTCCTTGAAGGTTAAAACATTCTTCTTCATCAACACAACAGTGCCTTTGATCTTCATGCTCTCATTACTTCTCTCACATTTCATTTTCTTGCTACCATTTTCACTAGTGATCACTTGAACAACTTTACTGGTGTGAGACATGTTTGTTTCAGGACAAGAAAGCCAAGCAAGGAATGTAAGAACTTAGCAAGAAACTAAAGTCTTTAAGGAAGTTGGTTGTGAGATTTGATCAGAGTTGTGGTTTCTTTATAGGCGAGTATGATAATTGATAACCCATGTGGTTTGACTATGAAGAACTTATTTTAAAGACCTCTACAATATAGTCTTCCTACTCATCTCCATCTGACCTGTTCTGTTATAAGGATGACCCATAACTCTTACAACTAGAGATTTTATGGGATCTCTTAAATTTAATTTTAAACTTCTTTTAAAAAATTCAATTCTTTTTTGTTCTCGTACCAAAAATCGAATCATCAATCTCTTAATATGGTGATAATTTAACTTTTTGATACTTTTATTAATTTTATGGTACAAAATATCTTCAATCTCATATCTTTTATATATATATATATATATATATATATATTGAAGTATTCATATCTTATAGATGACTCAGAGTTTGAGATCTAAGTTGAGTTGGACAGCCTAATGTACTTCCTAGAAACTCTTCTTTCATTTACAAAGAAATAATTATATATTGTACTGTGCAACTTTTTGCAAGTGCAATCAAAGATATATATTACTTGAGGTGGTCATAAAATAATTCTACTATTGCACAAATTACTCTATACTGTCCAAAGTTATGCACCATCACAGACGTGAAGATTAATCAACACTAGACTGGAAGTCTCATTCTATTTCAAGTCATTATTTTTCTTATATTGTTTTATTTATCAATTATTTTCTAAAAATGTGAAATTTTGAAACTTATATTCATGATATTATGTTTCATAGTATTTGATCTTTTTTAGTGGCTGCCTTCATAGATAGCTGATCTTTTTGAACTGTAAATACCTTTAAAAGATTGAAGTCCCAAGAAGAGTAAATTCAATTGAATAGAATTGAATGGTAGACTTAGAAGTGGTCTTCAATGGAGGAAGGAAGGTGTGGTGCAATTCATGTGACCGTGTTTTCAAGTTTTAGACCTTTGAATGAATGAAGGAATAGATCTTCACTTTCTTCAATTAGATCAGATGATTTTTTTTATGGTAAAATAAGATTGTTATAATAAAATAAAACCAACTAGTTTCTCGTACTTATAAATGGCCATATGATCATAGATTGATGACAATGTCTTTAAAAGATTAATATAAAATATATAATATACAGAACCAACTTGTTCCTCGATCGATTACGTTAGCACGGCATGGTTTTGACATTATTCACCATTAATGCGTGCATGGAGGAGAATATTTTCTTGTAAATATATACTAGTTGTTTCTCTATTTTTTCCGCCAAGAAGAATAATGTAGCACTTTTGAGCGTGTCAAAAAATTTATAATTTTTTAAATTAAAATTGACTTGATTCAACTCAACTGTAAATAGAAAAAGGGACAACAATCTATTGCAAATGAATTCTCCACTTCTTGATAAATAATTTATGGAACACAAAATCAAAAGAACAAAAATGACAGAAGCTAAAAACAAGAAGAGGGAACTTGACACCTCTTCGTGTGTAATGTAATATAATATGTAAGGGGTTATTTTTGACTTTCCAAAAACAGTACTATGTATGCCCTGCTGTGCCTTGTTGATAAGAATCCTCCCCTCAGCTAAAATTTAAAATCCTTACGTCCTCTTTTACTAGACTTCACAACAAACTGTGTGGATTACTCCACTTTCCATAGTCAAGTTGAAGTAGTTGCATTCCGATAAAATTCCACCACTCTTGGTGGGAATTAATTTCTAGCATTTGGGCCTTGCTTTCTCCTGGAATGATAGTAGCTCCCAGTGGAATAAGTTTCAACCACTGGGTTATTTTCATAACTAACGTCCCAAGCATAAACATATTTACAAATGACTACTTTAAAACTTTAACTAAATATGACCATAATTTAATGAGATATTTTTTGAAAATAGCCAACTAAAACCTAAATGGATTCAGTAAATCTATATAAAAAAAGAAATTTTCCAATTGTTGAAATCGGATTTAAAGGAATCACATTTATTAAGATATTATATTGATTGCTTAATCCCAAAATCATGGGAGATTTTAATAGACGACAAATTTATTAAGATGTTATACGTATCATCACATTTAAAAATTCGAAAAGCAAAATATTCGCACTTGTTAGAATAAATTCTCACTTAAACTCAATTGAAACTCAACATAAATTTTGTTATGCCATTTAAATGCATCATGATACTATAAAAATAATTATTAAGAGTTTCATGGACGTTTTATAGTTTAAAACTTCTTTGAGTATCATTGTTCTTGTTGGTTGTAAAATGTGAAGATTTTTTTATAGATTGAAACTACATTGGATGTTAAGATAAAAATATGGACATGAAATGTTGAAAAAATTTCTGAAAAATTGGATGTTCATATTGGATTGTAAATTGTAATGCTATTTTATAGATTGAAACCACATTAGATGTCAATATAAAAATATGAATATGAAATATTGAATTTTTTTTTGAAAATCCACAAAAAGAATGCAAAACGTGGATGCATTGAATGACCTAAAAAATAGGGGTTGCATCTTCTAATAAATAGGGAGAGTAAAAAATTTTAAATACATCAAGATACTCAATTGAAACTCTACAGAAACTCATTTGAAATTTATATGCATAAAATTCTAAATTCTATTTAAAACTCAATTGAAACTCGATAGAAACTTTGTTATGTCATTTAAGTACATCATGATACTATACAAATAATTAAGAATTTTATAGACGTAACACTTTGAATCTTATTTGAAACTAGATTGAAACTATTACTGGGCATTAATATCTGAAAGAAAATAAGATATTAATGCCCAATAAAAGTAGATGAGAGAAAGAGACGTCAAATCACTTCCTAAAAAGAAGGAAACCAACTTATATTTACTACCTAAATATTAATATAAATATTATAATAAAGGGATTTATCCATTAAGTGGGAAAAATTAAAATTTGAAACCTATATCTGAATTAGTAAAAGTTGGGTGGGTATGTTTAACCAATGTTTCAAAAAGTGGTTATTTTATGCAATTTCCTCTTCAACCACTTCTCCTCCAGTCATGGGATCATTCCCCCCGTTGTAATTCTTGGTGGAATGGAGCTCGGACATCTTTCCCCGCTGTCTTCTCTTCCTCCTCTGCTTGCCTCTCCTTCTCTGTCACCCTCTCAGTCGCGTCTCCAACTTCTCTTCCCCTATCCTCTCGCCTCTGTCTCTTCGCCTCTATTTTCCTCCCTGTCGCCTATGTTTTCTTCCTCTCTCTTCTCCGTCATCTCAGAATCTTCCTCTTGCAGTCCTCGATTCTCCTCCTCCTCCTCAACGGAAGTGACACGACTTGACAAACTAGGGAGGGAGAGAGAGAGAGACGCTGAGACGGCCGGAGAAGGGCGATGGTGAGAGATCGACAATAGTGAGAGTGAGTAATGGGAACAGAGACGTGGCGGCGGTGACGACTAAGAGGGGTGGTGCCTAGGTTTTGTAAACCTTAGTTGGAACCCTATTTTGACAAATTAACTTTTAGTACTTGTTAATTTTACAAAATTATAAAACAATACCCGCAACTTATTAATTATTTGAAAAAATTCTAAACAACATCAAAGTGAATAGAATGAAATAACACAACAAAAAGGCCGAATTTTAGTGAATGTACTTGTGTTGTACTCATTATGTGAGCAATTTTTAATGAATGTACTCGCGTTGTACTTGTAATTTTATCAAGTCATAAAAAAAACTAAACTTCCAATTCCTAATATTTATGTTTTAATCTCATTTTTTCAATATGTACTCGTTTTGTACTCTTGTTGTACTCATTTTTGTAGACATTTGTTGGTGTAATTAATAAGTCTTAAATAAGTTGTACTCTCATTGTACTCGAACTATACTCTGCATGTGCTCGGTCTTTGTTGGTCAACAGAGCCTTCATAATACTACTCTGTACTTGGGTTGCACTCGAGTTCTACTATTTCTCACTGGCTTAAATGGTTTGGTCAAAACGCAATCAACTTTCTAATGCATGGTCAACACGCAGTTAAATTATTGTATTTTTGAATATTTTATTCTGTATTTCTATTTTTGATATATTTTTCAAATATTATTATATTTGAGAAATTTTTTTATTTTATTGCCTATTTGTGATAATCACCCTATATTATATATACCACATATAATATATAATATAGGACATTAAGTAAGACGGATTAAAGTGGGAGCTTGGGCCTACCAACTCCCGCTTCCTTCCATCCCTAATTGGACAATGGTTGTTGGATTTGAGTTTCGATCGAATCAGTGTTCAATGGGAAAATCACACTTTTATAAGAAAATAAAACACTGATTTTGATCAATGTCATTCACAATTTCAATTTTGCAAAATATCAGAAAAATAAAACTGAGTTGAAAAATGTCATATTCGCGAGAAATTATTTTTTTTTGCAAAAAAACTAATTTTAGCACAAAAAATTATCTAATTTTTCAGAGTTATTCAGAAGGTCTTCAGGAGTCTTCAAGAGGTATTTAGAGGTTTTCAAGGGTCTTCAGAAGGTCTTTAGAGGTCTTCAGGGGTCTTCAAAATGTCTTCAGTATTTTTTATAATAAATTTGATTTAATAATTTTTAGTGTTATTTTTTTATATAAAGCTGAATTATTTGTGTACATATATTCGTTGTACATGATATTTATAAATTTTAATTTATTTAATATTTTTTTATTTAGTATACAAATTTGATTTCAAATGGTCTTCAAAGGTCTACAATAGTCTACAAAATTCTTTAAAGATTTTCAAAGGATCTTCAGAGGTTTTCAGTAGGTCTTCAATAGGTCTTCAAAAGTGTAGACCTTCAAAAGTCTACAATGGTCTATAAGATTCTTTAAAGATATTTAGAAGGTCTTCAGAAGTCTTTAACGAGGCTTTATAAGACTTCAAGGAGTCTTCAGAGGTCTTCAGAAACTCGGATTAAGTGTTGTATACCATAGTAAACCATTATAAACCAAATAAAACAATTTTATGACAACTTTACAAATTAATTCTATAATTACAAAAAATATAATTAAAATTTGGTTCACATGTACTGTTGTACACCATTACATTGAAAAACAGAAAGTTCAGGGACTAAAAACTAAATTTACAATAAAATCATTGGCTAGGGTTTATGGAGAACACATGTGCCGCAGCCGAACCACCCTCTGGTGCTTCTAGATCACCTTGTTTTTTCCTCGTGCGACGAGCGGCGAACAAAGTAGCGACGAGCAACACGCAAACCAATGACCAGCGACATAGAGAAACCAAGAGCAACAAATCTGACGACAAGTGGCAAAGAATCAAATCTTTTCGTCACCGAAGACGATTGGTGAAGAAGGCGACAAACGGAGGAGTTGTGGAGGAGAAGAGAGGTCGTGAACAGTGGAGGCCGACAAGAGGAATGGTGGCAAAGGCAACGTTGTTTGAAGGCGACAAACCACAGAGATCAAAACAAAGAGAGGAGATTGGCGAGCGAGCGATAAAGAGAGCGAGAGAGAGAGTGGAGATGAGCAGGTGAAAGAGCAGTGGAGAGAAGCAGGTGAGGGAGCGACTAGGGTTTTCACAATACAGGAGAATAGAGAGCATGATAGAAAAAGCGAGAGTGTGAGAGAGGAGAGGAGGAGAGAGAAATAAGGAGACAGAAAAATTTGATAAAATGAAATGAGAAATTAGACTTTAATTTGATTGAATGCGGTATTTTTAAAAATTAGATTTTAAAAAAATAGTATATAACAGATCTAAACCTAAAAATATGTTATTTAGCTAATTATCAAATTAAGAGTAGTTTTTGTCAAAATCTTAATTTTAATTGAAACACACAACATAATTAACTCGTGTTCAACGGTTGCACAGTTTCATTTCTATGTCTGTCCTCTTGTTGATTAAAAAAATCATATTTTTATATTTTTATGAGAACATCTAATTCTTCATATGCTGAATCATTGGACTACAAATTCATGGCTAACAAAATTATTACTTTACACAATTTTTTTGAATTAAATATTAAAAAAAGGAGATATTTGATATATATGTTTAGAGCATAGTATACTAAAAATATACAATATATGTCCATTATTTCAAAAGAGTTTCGAAAAATCAATTATTTTTTATATCAATATTTACATCTACAAAACGTTTAAAACAAAAGTGTCAATGACAACAACATATTTACTATTTTAAATTTTGAAAATATGCTGCTTGAAAAAAATTTATATGCATGCGGCCCAAAAAATTAATCCAAAAGTAACAAAAATTATTTAAACAAATAAAAAGCTTAAAAATGTATCATTGTCAAGAAAAATATTTATATAAGAATTAAACGCAAAGTAAACTAAAAGGTTAATAAGACATACATTCATGTTTAATAGTTTCAAAACTTTCAAGTAATTAAAAAAGGACAAGATATAGGCATATTATTGAAATAATAATTTAGAATAATAAATTGTTTTGGTTTAAGTTAAATCTGCAATTTTGGGTCCTAACAAAACAAATTTTGTAAAGAAAAAGAGCAAATCGCAGGATAAGAACAAGCGACTGATCTCTTCAAAAAAAAAAAAGAGAACAAGCGACTGATTGCAGGGAGCAGAGAAGGAGAACATAGTCACCAAATTTGCACACCAAAGACACAAACTTTCATAAATTCTTTCAAAGAATTGTAGTAAAAACTAGTAAACAAGAGGGGAAAATGCTGTTTCAGGTTGGAGGGCAAGGGGCACGACCCACCTTCTTCGAGATGGCAGCAGCACAACAACTTCCTGCCAGTCTCCGTGCTGCTCTCACTTACTCCATTGGTGTAAGCTTCAAAACACACTCATTTGAAATCTCACAGACCATCACAAAAACTAGTAAAAAGATAACTTTCTTTGAAGTTTTCTTTGATTGAAAAGCGTAATCTTTCATACCCACGTGAGGTCCTATCTGGGTATGTGTAGAATGGTGTATTTGTGAGAATTTCGATTTTTTCACAGTTTTATGATTCATAAATTCCCAATTAACTGATCCAGTTGAGTAAAGTTTGTTAGTTAAGACATGGGTTATGAATTTCTCTTTATGGGTATTATGAATTTAGTTTCTTGCTTATTTAGGTTAAAGTTATTACTATTATTACTATTTTCATAAGATTTGTTGTTCCATTCTGAAGTTTGGATTTTGAGTTTGTTGAAGTTGTTTGTTTTATAATTACATTTGCCTTGTGATTAATATTTATTTACTGATGCATGTTATTCGAAAGGTGTTGGCATTGAGGAGACCCTTCCTTCATAAAGTCTTGGATTATGAAGATGAGTTCTTTGCATTGCTCATGCTGGTTCTTGAAGGCCATAGCTTACGAACTACAGGTGTTGTTCTTATTTTTTCTTCTTTTAGTTTGGTTTCATGCTGCTATTTTTTCCCCAAGATTGCAATGTGATGTGGTGGACTGCTACTATGATTCTAATATTCTGTGTACATGCAGTCTATTTTATTAACCAGATATGCAGCTGTTTTGATTTACATTGCATTCTAATCTTCTGTTCCTTGTTATTTATAATTTGTATCAGAGCTGGTCTATATTATGCAGTGTTTGGTCTTTTAGAATTGGGAGGTTGTGTTTACTCTTTGCACTGTGTTTGAGCTTATTTCGTGTTTGCTCTTCTTTCCAGATGCTTCTTTTGCTGAATCTCTATATGGATTGAGGAGAAGAGCAGTCAATATAAAGGCACTAACAGATGATACTCGTTTGAAAATGGGGGATGGAATTGAACACTCGGGATTAAAAAGGCGTCAAAGAATTCTGTCAGTTGTTTTTCTGGTACTCCTCTGCTTTTTTAATACAAATTTTAACTCTTCTATTTTCATTAAATATTTGATTTTGTTGTTTGGGATTCATCATTGCAGTGACTTCCTCTCAGTTCCCATAAAACTTTTTAAAATAAGTGTTATGCTCATGGAACTGTATAGTCTTTATTTTTTGTGTTAACAGTTTGTCACATTTAGGATGCTCAGTCTTACCTAAGTACACATGCTAAAATCACTCCCATCCTCATGCTATTATTTCAAACTATATTTCCATGGTTAAAAGAAGAGTGATGATTTATGAATTTGATGTCTTTCAGGTTGTGTTGCCTTATTTCAAGTCAAAATTGCATTCAGTATACAACAGAGAAAGGGAAGCTAGGCTTCAAGCTAGTTTATGGGGAAATGATGATGAAACATTTAGAGATTCTGATTATTTTAATGGAGGGGGGCATTCTCTTGTTGGTGGAGCAAATTCAAATGTGGAGGTGACCATTAGAGGACGCTTTGCAAATAGAATTCAGAAAATAATATTTGCTTGCTACCCATGGCTACATGCTACTAGTGAAGGTACATTTCAAGTGCTCATCATATCTTCTTATGAGCACAAGGAAAAAATAGAAGAAAAGGAAAAGTTTCATTTGTATCTTTAATTGTGCTATGCTAATTACATCTAGCAATTTTTTTTTATGGGACATAATATGAAATTGAAACTTGTAATTTTGTGGATGGTTGATATGGTTAATGCTTGGACTATGTCTTTAATAGTTATTTCATAGATTATATTGTGTTGGAATATCTAAGATTGACACTTCTATGTGTTGTGAGGAATTTTGTTGTTGCTTCTGTTGCTTATTGAAGGGTGTTTTCCTTTAAAATCTTGACGGAATTGAATTTTTGCTCCTAAACAATGGCATGGCATTTTACTTTGTTTTTAGAATTGAGTTGTTCATGAAATTGGCTATTACAGTACTTGAATTATATCCAAATTGTGCACTCTAATTAAAAATTCCATAATGCAGGACTGTCATTTACATACCAGCTTTTGTATCTCCTGGATGCTACTGGGTTCTATTCTTTAGGGTTACATGCACTTGGGATTCATGTTTGTCGTGCTACAGGGCAAGAGCTGGTATTTGATCTAGCAGTCCATGTTTCTTTATTAAATTTTATTTTGAATACTTGAAATGATCCTTACAATGTTTTTCTTGATTCTTCATAGTTCCAGCCTATCAGTGAAAATATTTGATATATTATTGATAAACTCATTATCAATATCTCACACCATTGCACAATTCTTTTATTGTCAAGGTAGATGGATACTTCTTCCAGAATTTCAAAAATTCGAAGCCGGGAGCGTGAAAGACTCCGTGGCCCACCGTGGTTGAAGGTTAACTATACAATTTTTCTTCCGTTTAATTTTTATGTTATCTGCATGTTTCAATCTGTAATAGAATATTGATTCTGCATCATAACTATTTACAGGCAGTACAAGGTGCATTGCTAAGCTGTACATATGCGGTGCTAGACTACGCACAAACAGGCTTAATTGCAGCCGTATTCATTTTCAAAGTGAGTCTGGTTATATCTAGTTGTATATTTGTGTCCTTACTCCTTGGGATACTAGCCATGCAGAAGTTTGACATGGGTTGTTCTTGTTGTCATTTATACTTAATATTCTTAGCATCAGATACCCATGAATACTTGGCGAACAGAATTTTATTTTTTGGAAGTAACTTTCCTGTGTTAATATCTTGGTATCATCTTCAGTATATTAATTTTGATTTGTCTTATAAGGAGTTATGGCACATTCACATCAAATGCTGGGAGAAATTGGATGTGTCCTTTTTTGGGTTACTGTTCTAATTAACATATTTTCTTCTACTGTATAATTGGCTTATAACTGACAATTTCATGATGTGAATTGTATATAGATGATGGAGTGGTGGTATCAATCTGCTGAGGAAAGAATGTCAGCTCCAACCGTGTACCCCCCACCACCCCCACCTCCACCGCCGAAGGTGAAAGCTCTCTTTTTCTTGCACACAAACTCATATCACTTACTTGCATTAGTTCATCAAGATACTTTTCTAATTAATAATAACTTAATTATCGGCATTTAATTTTGATTGTTGGGAAATAAATGATGCTATACCATGGTTGATGTTGCTATATTTACACATATAGAAATGTTTATAACAAGAAAAATCTTGGGAATTATCAAATATATATCCTTTTAACTGCCTTGGTATTTATATCTTATCAGTGTCAGTATGTTCTAAGCTTGTTGGCAGTATTGATTGACTGTTGCTAAGCGGCATCGTAAAATTTCATTGTCCTTATCACACAGGTTGCCAAGGAGGGGATTTCATTGCCATCCGACCGGACTATCTGTCCTTTATGCTCACAGAAACGTGCAAATCCTTCAGTGGTCACAGTCTCAGGGTTTGTCTTCTGTTATGGTTGCATATTCAAATATGTTTCCCAGGTGATGCTTCTTGACTTGATTACTGGTCCAGATTCTCACTCAACTACGTAGTTTCTTCCATATCTATGATTATCAAGTTTTGGCATGCATCAGCAATCATAAAAAATCTTAGTATGAAAACTATCCTTTTAAAGTCAACTGGAAATCATTGTACAATCTTCACACTGGATCTTCTTTTTGTTATAAAGCGAAAAATCTTGGTTGAAATTTTTGGAAACCCCTTTAGAAGATTCTTCCTGCTATATTGAAATTCTATTTTGATCTGGTACACACCTTTAGGAACTTGTAAGTCTTCAGAGCCGTGAAGATGTGAGATGAAAAAGGAATTTAGCCTAAAAACTAATTTCTCATGTTCTGTATATATCTTATAATTCGAACGATTCTACAAAGATGTTTTGTGTTCCCTAATCATATTTAATTGTGTTACGTTGTTGCAGTATAACCGGTGCCCTGTGACATTGACGCCGGCAACAGTTGATCAGATACGGAGGCTCTTCCATGATGTGTAGAGAGACCAGTAAATTTAGCAGGAGATGGTAGATGAATGTACTTTTTTTTTGGTAAGTTGGGCATTAGTTAAAATGGTGGCCAAAATCGTTACAGTTCAACCAAAAATAATGTAAATCTTACTTCCATTTTGAATGCTCAAATCATAGTGCAGGAGCACGACATTACTTATGCCTACACAAAAATAGTTCTCATCTAGATAGGGTTTACAGCTGAGTTGTAACCTAACACAATTCCCCGTCTCTATTAAAATTTACCGCTCTTATGTGGAGCAGCTCATGATTCTATTATTGAATTTATTTCAAGTTTTACAAATCGAGTTTAAGACTGTTCAAATTTGACTTGTTTTCAAATAAACAGCATGCTAAACCATTTGCGAGCAGCTTGCTCATCTCAAATCCTATGAGTTTATTTAGTTTAACTTAACGTTTTGTGTCTTTGCCTTGCCCGGAATTTTTTTTAATGAGTTTTTATCATAAGAATTTTAAAGAGTAACATATTTAGTTATAGTAGATTGAGTAGTAAATAACAAAAGTTGATTGTAGATTGACAGATTGTGATAAAAAGTAAAGAAATTAACACGCTTAAAAATTACAATATTTTGAATATACAATATATTGTACTAATATGCAACAAATTTTAGGGGTGATAATTTGTGTCGCATCGTGTTTAAATAGGTCAATTCGTTTATGATCCGAATTATAAACAAGCTGAATCGTTTACGGTACGAATCGTTTTAATGCTAACCCAAATACGACATAATCCGTTTAATATTAATATGTCACATTTCATGAGTTAACCTATTTAATACATTTATAGTATAAAATACATAATTATTAGGGCCAATTTTAAAAACAAGCTAATTTTAAAAATTAATTACTTAATTAACCTCCCTCTTATTTTTTCTTTCAGTCCGGAAGATCATACTATTCATCCGTACGAAACTTACTGTTTTCTTCTCATTTCCGTACGAAAACAGTAAATTCCGTTCGGATGGCAATACCTCGCCTGACATTTTTTTTAAAATAATAAATTTTTACTGTTACAGTATTGTTGAAGATCAAAAAATTAAATTTTTGGTCTTCAACGATTAGATTTATCTTTTTTTTATAAATATCTCATAAATATATTTTTTTATTATTTTTTTACTTCAAACACTCATTTTTCTCTTTTAAACTCTCTCAACTCTTAAAATTCGGTATCCTCTCAAATTATTCCCATTCCATTTTTTTTTTCAAAAAATTATGGATTACAACAATGAAAATACTCAACCTTCCCAACAAAATAACCCATCAAATTTTGTCAACTATCAATACTCCCAAATAATCCATCAAAATTCCATCTTTCACCAATTATCAATTTAATCACAACGCTTCATTTTTCCCATTTTTCATATCAACCTCACATTCGAATTTTGGTAATTTCCAAAATTATTCAACCATGCCATTTTCTCAAAATAATCCATATGTCCCAGTATTTGTAATATTTTAATTTTAATACAATTTTTTTATTTTAATTTAATTTTCAAATTTTATGAATTATTTTTATTTTAATGTAATATTTTTATTTTGATTAATTATTTTATTTGAATGAACACTTTTTATTTTAATGAATTTGGGGTAGAAAGTATTAAATGAAGTAGTAGATAAAAGTTGGAGGATTAAAATTAAATTGTGTTTAGTGAAAAGCTGAGTAAGAGTCCCGAACTCTTACTGAGACTCTGAGTTACTGATGAAAAAGCTGAGAGACTAGGAACCTGAGACTTTAATAATATAACAATAAAAATACTAGACAGACGTCTTACGAAATAACTTCAAAGATCGTAAATTACAAGCAATCTAAAGAAGAGAGATAGAAGGGCGAAGGAGAGCGAATGAGAGAGACAGAGAAAAGATTGAAATTAAAAAATGTTGGAAACATACGGAACTCTGTTAAAATGTTAGAGAAAAGTAACCTCGGGGCATTGGAGAGAAAAATGGGCAAATGTAGTCTACAGTGTAATTAATTCTAATTATTAACACTAAAAATAACTTCAATTAAAATAATAAATATTTATTTATAATATTTACTAATACAATAATATTCTAAATAAAAATAAATTAAATAAAAAATAATTAAAATTATAAAATTTATTAAAAATTATGATTCTCAACATAAAATATAAAATAATTTTTTTAATAAATTTCATTTTTCATAATAATCTTAATATCTTATTCCCTCGTACTTCTATAATACAATATATATATATATATCAATACATATAATAAGAATAATAAATTAAATATTTTATAAAAGAAATATCAGGGTTTGTAAACGAATCGTGTCGTAAACGGGTCAACTCGTTTAATTCGGTTAAATTAAACTGGTTAAACAAATCATAAACAGATTGAACCGTTTAAGCCTATTTTTTTCGCGTCATAAACGTGTTCGACCCGTTTATGATTTGAACTCGTTTATGACAAACTAAAACTCGTTTAATTTTATGTTGAGTCGGATTGTTTAAACAGATTGTGTCCAAAATTATCAGCCCTAACAAATCTAACACACCTAAACCTTTTAATTAGCAACTTCCGATCTACAACAACCTTATCTTCCAAACAATTCTGTGAATAAAGCAATAATTTTTGCACCTTTATGGATGGATTTTATCTGTGGGTGGTGATTGTTTATTTCAGGATAAAAACTGGCCCAGTGTTCTTAAATACCTCATCATTATAAAAATTTATTGAAGTCAGAGACAGATCCTTCCATCCACACTTCTTTCTTAAATGAAGCCAAAACTCCTGAAATTTTTGAAAGAATCATAACGGTCACATTTTCAAGCTCCCTAGATTCCCCCACTTGCTTTTTGACCCATTTGACCTCCAAATCCGTCTCTACTTATTATCTCCATAAAAGCAACACTCTTTTTATCTTCAACTACATTTTGGGTTCATAATGGGTTGCCTTTTCGCTTGCTTCACCGCTTCAAAGCAACAAAAGCGCAGCCATTTTGTAGATGCTACTCCCTCCAAGCACCTCGTAAGTTAAAGCTTCAAGCTTCATCCTTTAAGGGCTACTTTTTGGTTTTTGTCAATGTTTTAACATCTATTTTAGTTACAGAAACTTGTTGAGTTGTTGCAGAGTGATGGAGAGAGAGAAAGTTTGCAGCTTGATGATGAAGAACCTACAAAACAACAAGTTATAGAAGAACCCATTAAGGCTACTGAAGAATTAACGTAAGTAAATTCATTAATGTCTTGATTAATGTATGAAATATTTCAATTTTTTTTTTTGTTTTTAAGTTTTGTTGTGTTTGTTTGGGATTTAGAGAGGAGAAGCGAAAGGAACAATTGAGTTGCAATGAGAAGAAAGAAATGAACTTTGACTTTGATTTCAATGTCAAAACCAATGAGATGGGTAATATTAGTAATGTAGAAGAGAGTAAAGAGAAGGAGGAAAGTGAAAACAAAGAAGAAACAGAATTGATTGCATTGAATGTAGTATCTGCTTCAACAAACCACAGATATCAAAATTGTGAGGATGAAGAATATGAAGACATAGACTTGGATGGTGGTGATGATAAAATATTGGTTCAAGAAGAGTCATCTGATCTGTTTTCACTGTCAATTGATTCAAGAAAACATGTGGGTGGATCTGAATTGGCCGGTGAGAGAGAGGTTACAAGTCCAATGCCAAAATGTGATTCACTTTCTGATGAAGTTAAGCCAGTAGTGACTACTGCAAATTCTAGAGATAGGAGTCACTATGTTGAGTCAGTGTTGAATCCCGTAGAGAATCTAACACAATGGAAATCAGTGAAAGCAAAAACAACCATGCCATTGCTAGACGAAGACAAAGAAAACATCAATGTAGAACAAGATTTCAACATTCCAGCCAGTGCAGAGCCAAGTTTTAAGTTATTGACAAACAATTCAAAAGCAAATGCTGATAACAAGAAGCCGGTGGATCGAGAAGTTGGAGTTGATACTAGCTTGTCAAGTTGGTTGGTTGAACCTGAAACACCACCAGCATCAAAAAACAGTGGTAATTCTGTTGGGAATTTGCCTTTTGGGAAGGCTGGTTCACCAATAAGTCATGAAGATAGGCCTGTTTTAGGAGTACTGACAATGGACGAAATCAAAAAACTCTCTGTATCAAACTCTACAAGGCGTCGGAGTCCTACTAAGACGACCGTTTTAGGAACCGTTGGGAGCTACTGGAGACATACAGGACAAGCAATGGATTCAGATTCAGGGTCTTCTGGCAAAGGCAAGCCAAAGATTGGAAGCAACAAAGCAGAGGTAATACAAATACCCTCATGAATTAATACAATGCGTTAATTCATAAGTAGTTGATGAGACATTGATGAGTTGTTTATGGTTTTGCAGGGTGAAACTGTGAAATGGATTTGTACTCCATTTCAAGCTAAATTAGAGAGAGCTGTGGAGACAGGTAGTGCTCAAGTTTAGCATATTTGTTTGTTGAGCAGTGTTATGTGAAGTATAACATATCTTTTTGTGCTCAGTGAATATGCAAAATCATTTTATTTTTAGCCACTTATCAAATTTCTAAGGTCAATAAAACAGGTTTAATATTTCTATATTAAGATAGATTTACCCTAGGGTCACAATAAGTTTGTTAACATTTGAAAGATTCTTAACCAAGGCATGTGAAAGCTTTTTAATAAAGGTAGGCTCTTTAAAAGTCTAATGATCATTACATATCAACATTTTATTAGATTCTCTTTTTGCAATAGTTGTACACTCGTTAAACTTTAAATTGAGATCCAAATACACTCTTATTTAATTTATTCACAATATATATTTCATAATAAATATATTTATTACACAAAAATAATTTATACTAGTTAATAGTGAAAATGATATATTCTTAATTTTTTAAAAAAATATTATGTGCAGAAATATATTTATTTAAATTAAAAATAATATTTTATTCAAATGATAAAAATTACATAATATATTTTAAACAAGTAAAAATAGATTTGCATAATAAAAATATTATGTTAATTAACCTAAAAAAATTAGGCTAATTTCAATCTTGAACTCTCCAAATCAGTTCCATATATATTCTACTAAATTCGATCACATAGTTCAACATTCCTTTGGTAATATTATTGAAAATCGTCATTGAAACCCTATGTTAAACGAATTATAGGAGATGATAAGTTTTTTTTTTTATCGAAAAAAGATGAAAAAAGTGTGGATAAGCTGCACAAATTAGACTTTTTCTTCTTGGTAATGGGGAATCCAGACTAGGCGGCCTTTCGAGCATCACACTCAGTTGGTAAATCCTCGAGAAAGCTAGCCCCACCACAACCTAGGAGCTTTCCTCTTATTTTGGACTTATTAAGTTGCTCCACACGCAAGCTTGCAGTTCTTGGAAGGAAAGGCGTTGTTCAAGCAGCGGCCTCGAGAGCATCTCTCTCCGCTCGAACTTGCATCGTGCTGCACCACTCGCGTCCTTTATCACTTGTTCTACCCGCGCTGTATAAAATTAGACTTATTTATAGGCAAAATTAATCATAAATTTTTTAAAATATAATGAATCACTTCTAACTGCAAAATTGCTATATATAGAAGATTTTTCTTTTCCAACTTATACATAAAGGTAAAATCAGAATTTCAATTACTTTATATAAGATAAAAATTTGCATCATCTTCACTATTAACTATTACAACCTAAAAAGTATATTATATGCTATACATAAAATATTTTACACTTCCAAATGAGCCCAAATCCAGTAATTGGGTGCAAAGGAAAAACAATTTTACCATTATAAACTTTTTGACGCTAATAAAACAGGTTTAGTATTTCCATATAAAGATATAGTTGAATAAGTACGGTCACAATAACTGATCTGCTGCCTGTATCTCTTACGTTACTGGAGCACATTATTGGAATTTGCTGGACTAAGGGAAGATGTGATGTGTGTTTTAAAGTCTTGTGAAACAGTTACTACTGACTTCTTATTGAACTATGGCTCGTATGAGGCTACCAACCCCAAGAGATCAATCCGACGAACTCCCCGGACAAAGTCTAGATCCTCGTCTCAGCAGATTTAGTTTCCTTCTTGACGCGAACGATGATACTGACAATCGCCAGGTCCAATCATGGTTAAAGGATTAGAACCTCTTTTTAGCCCCGATTGATGTAGACCAGTTCCTCCCGCAGATAAACCCCACACAATGTTGTCATTAAAAAGACATTTTAGTGGGTCGAGGAAAAATAATACTCATCTTTAGCCTCGTCTACTGGTTCATATAGTATCATAATACAACACTTCTTGTTTGCATCCGACGTTTCTTCAAGTTCCTTCATGCAAACAGATAATTTATCAAGTTTAATGTTTCTGTCAAAGTTGAAAACTCTATTGAAACACATGAAAAAAAAAGAAAGAAAACTCTATTGAAACAATCCTCCCAGTAGTCACTTTTCGTTGATGTGACTATCTCCTACAAATAAGATATAAAAGCAAGCAAAACATGTAACAAGTCACGGACACTGAAAAGATTTGAAGGAGGGGTACTATTTATAAATTTTTTGAGTATATTTATAAATATATTTTCTGTCAAAGTTGAAAACTCTATTGAAACATATGAAAAAAAGAAAGAAAACTCTATTGAAACAATCCTCCCAGTAGTCACTTTTCGTTGATCTGACTATCTCCAACACATAAGATATAAAAGCAAGCAAAACATGTAACAAGTCACGGACACTGAAAAGATTTGAAGGAGGGGCACTATTTATATATAATAATTAAATTTAAATATATTTATAAATATACTCAAAAAAATTTAAATATATAAAGTTAAAATTTAATCAAAATAGTAATAAAATAATTTATTTATATTGATAGTGTTATAACTAAAATTTATTAACCGTTGAATTTGTGAACACTAAAATCGTAAAGAGATTAAATTCACTATACGAGTTCTTATATTCTAAAAATATTAAATAATTATTTTATTATCAATGTTTCTAAAACATCTTTCTTGACAGTAGAGAATAAATTTTCAACAAATAATCTTAAAATTATTTAATAGGTTTCCAAATATTTTCTTTTTAAAAAAGTTCAACAACTTTTGAAAAACAGTTCAATTAGTTTTAAGTACATTTAGTTCGGTGGCTTTACAGAAAACAGGAAAAGTTCAGAGGTTGATAGTGACTTAAGGAAAGTTTCATAGTTTGATTTGCAATTTTTTTAAAATATTATGGATTGACAAACAATTTGACAGACAACAACTATGTTGTCTTCCTCGTTGTGTTACAGCACCGCTGCACCTCCAAATACCGGAAGCGTGAGGAAAAAAGCGAGAGATTAAAAGATTGCAACACTAAATTAATAGTCAAACCTTGGGGTTAAAAGAAAATTAAAGACAAAAAACAGCATCGTCGTCTTCTTCAAGCTCTCGGTTGGGTTGGTTTGGGGGACCACTTGCCCCAAGCCTCACAAATCAATTTTTTTTTAAAAAAAATTAAAATTTGACCGTTGGATCGTTTTGATCCAACGGTCAGATTTACTCAAATGGATTAAAATAAAATTGTGTTCAGTGAAAAATTGAGTATGTATCCCGCGAGACTCTTAAAGTAGCTACTATGTTACATATGAAAAAATTGAGGATTAAGAACTTGAGATTTTAATAAAATAACAATAAAAATGCTGAGCAAATGTCCTGCAAGACGACTTTAAGAACCGTGGGTTATGAGCAGCCTGACCCGTCAATTGTGATTAATCTAGCAAAAGCCGAGACCGTCCGGTTAATGCTATCATGTCTGGTTTCTAGGTCTTATTTCTGTTAGAAATAAAGAAAATTTGTTTAAGAATGTTAAGTCCACTTTTAGTTGAGAAAATAATTTTTTATTTTTTTAAAATTGAAAATATTTAGAATATATATTTGTCAATCAAAATGTTTTTAACGAATTTTTTATTTTTCATCTCTATTTTCTAGTTTTTAAGAAAATAATGAAAAATTTTCTTAACTAAAAACCCCTTCAATTTTTTCCTAGTAAAGATTTGACAAAAATCTATTGTGAATTTTTAAGAATTTGTAGGTTTCTTTACAGACTGAGGAAGAAATGAATTGGAAAATTGTTTGGTTGTTGTGTTTTCTGTTTAAATATTTTTGTTCTGTGTGACTTTAACAAATAGTTCCCAGTTTAGTGATTAAATTGGAAAATTAGGTAAAATTGAGTAACAATTAATTTATGATTATAATCATTCTACAAATGCATTTTTTAAACTTTTTAATAAGTCATTTTATTTGTTACTACCGGTAATTGAATTTATGATTCTATAGCAGTGAAATTGACTATGGTATTAATAATTGACAAGTTTAACAATAGCCTACAAATATAATGATTTATAAACCGAACTCCATAGAAATTAAGTAGATTAACCAAAATTATTAAAATGAAGAAAAAACTGAAACATTTCCTTCATACAAGTGCTAGAAATTAAGTTGAAGTGGGGAAAAAAAGAAAAGAAAAAAAAAGTTTAGGTTCTGTTTAGTTTAAAAAATGATTTTTTTTAATTTTTATTTTCTATTTTCTGTTTTATTTTTATTTTCTAAAAATTAAAATTGAAAATATTTAAAAATATGTTCGTTAATAAAAAAAAAATTGAACAATTTTTTTATATTTTCATCTATGTTTTCTAATTTTCAATAATGAAATATTTTCTTCAGTCCAAACAAAAAAAACAATGAAATATTTTCTCAACTACAACCTCTTACTTTTTTGGCGGCCATCGTCCTGCACAGGAGTTGCAATCTTTGGTTATCGTAGAATTGTTTGTGGTCGCGGTCTTCAAACTTTCTAAAGGGATAGCAATCACAACAAAGATCGTAGCTGTCAGTAGGAAAATCAAAGCACTCATGGCAACTGAAAAAAGGTCTTCCCAAGATTAGTGACGAACACCCGTCGCATATTACTGCATAATGCTTTTCCAGAACGTATTTTACAGTGATGAAATCGTTGAAATCTAATCTTCCTTCTTCGTACCCCTCACAGTTTTGAAGGATTTGATCCACAAAATGTGGCAGGAATTCTTTAAAGAATCCGATATAGCTGGAAACATTGCTACTTCCATTTGCCATTATTTTCTTGAAATCATTATGGATCTTGGCCTTCTCTTCGTCTGGCAAATTCTCGTAATCAGCTAAAGCCGCATCTCCCAGCCCTTCCATTTTCTCTCAACGTGCTCCGCGAACAAAAACAATATTAAGGTAAAGAGTGATTACGCAAATATGAGTATCCCGTATTTTTATAAGGAGTGGGAAGAGAGAATGGGTGATGTTGGACCAATATTTTTAGGTCATCCATCCATAATGCATTATACCTATTTAAGTATGATTATCATGCAATATTATGTCACATCAAATTTTTATTAATTTTTCTCTTTATTAAATTTTCAATCATTATTATTATACTTTTTTTTATACTATATTGAGATTTATAATCACTTTCTTTCTCATTTAATTTATTTATAATATACAATTTATAATAAATATATTTATTTAACATGCTAAGTTTTGTACTTTCATGTGAAATAAATAACATTTTCAAAATTTTATTTTAAATTAATTTGGATAATAATTTTTCTATACAAATTAGTGTCGACTGAGTAAATATTAAAAAATAATTTGGTGGTTGAAAATAACTATTTTCGAAGTCCAAAATATAGATGTATAATTGGAATATAATTGAAAAATATAGGAAAAGAAATTATATGAATTTGATAAGAAACGAGAGAAATATATAATTTGAATTATGTGTGAAAAATAAATGAAATGAAGATTGTGAATATTTATAGATGTATTTGAAATAAAAAGGTGGGAGTTAACGGTCCCTAACCAAAAAAACAACGGTCATGTGATCGTTGTAAAAAAAAAGAGATTAATCATCACCTGGTCAGTGGGGTCCACTATTTGTCAGTGGACTCCATTGGAACATGCTTTCGGTGCAATCCGAGCACATATTCTGAGCATCCTCTCCACTATGTCTCAACATGCTCACACGTTTATTCAACTCTATGCTTACGTAGACTCAATGTCTCAGCATTGAACTCGCATTGTGGCACCTTTAGTTACGATTGACAGGTTGGAGTTGAATAAACAATTTCAATGTGATCAATTTCTCTTCTTTTTTTGACGCAAATTTCAGGTTATATAAGATTAGTAGCAATCTATATTTTCACCCTAATTCATAAGCTATGCAAATTTAATAGAAAATAAACAAAAAAATACAAACGTTTTCCAAAATTAAAAAATAAAGATATGAAGAAAGACCAGGAATCTTTTTCCCACTGTGAAATTGGAAATCATTTAATTTATGTTTACAACAAGTGAATTTTATAAAATTTTATGAAATTTATTTATAATTTTAAATTTTTATATTTAAAAGATAAAAAAATTCATTTCAGACAAAATAAGTGAACGATCAGAATAATAATAATAAAGAAAGACCAGGACTTAGCGATTGACAGGCTGGCAATACACACTTCCCATCATGTGTGTAGTGTTTACACCAGCAATGCATTCAGATTGAGGGTTTTCTGGCAAAGGCAAGCCGAAGATTGGAAGCAACAAAACAGAGGTAATAAAGAAAGACTAGGACTTGCGATTAACAGGCTAGCAACAAACAATTTGAAGATGATTAATTAGTTTCTCATGACACCAGTAATGCATTATACTCATTTAGATATAATTATCATGCTACGTTATGTTATATTAATTTTTTATTAATATTTTTTTTATTAATTTTTTTTTCACTATCATTATATTTTTTTTATACTCCATCATATAGAGTCAATTATCACACTAGAATGAGGTTGAATAATGTGGTATGAGTAGATTTAAATTTTCTTCGAAAATAAATTGCAAGCAAAGAAAGAACATAAGAACTTATAGTGGTTTGACCAACTCGATGTCTACATCCACTATCTAAATATCACCACTTAGGATTTTCACTAACAATCTTCACAAGATTACGACTTCACTTTCTAACAATGTGAGAACTCTTACAATGTTCTTGATTTCGGATCAAGATTAAAACCAACCTAAGGATCTACCATTTGATCCAACTCACAATCACTCTTAAAAATGTGTTTATCAAACACTCACCAACAAGATATAAACTAGTGATACAAGCAATGAGAATAAAAATTAATGAATAAAAGACTTGTATCAGTAAAAGAGAGAATTCAATGCTTTGATACTTGATTATTGTAGGAAATAAAGGCTCAAGAGTTCTTAAACATTTTCTGAAGTCACCTTGAAATATATATAACTTCTCATGTCCAAAGAGCCGTTGAGGGATTGAATAGAGTCGTTGTGAGACAGATAAATCGAGCACTAAATGCTTCTGACAGAGCATCTTACTCGAGTGAACACTTTATGTTACTCGAGTGAGCAATTTCCAAAAATTCGATGTTCACAGCGTGTTACTCGAGTGACTGTCTCCCCTTACTCGAGTGAGATACCTTTCAGACCGTTGGGACCACCAACTCTTGACGTTTGAACTCTGATTGTGTCAGTCGTAGGTATAATCATGTTGTCTTCAATTTATTACTCGAGTGATCAAACATGTTACTCGAGTGATCTGACATAACGATTACTCAAGTAGTCTTTAACTTATTACTTGAGTGATATCTGCCACGGATTACTCGAGTGATAAACATGTTGAACCAAGTTTGGTCTACATGAAAATTTTCTCTAAGTTTTGATGATTTAACAAAACAATTGAAAAAGTTAAGCTATGCACTTTGACAAAGATAAAGAAATTCTGAAGTGTTCCAAAGTGGATACAATGCGCATAATACCATATACTATACGTGTAGTACCGTGTTAATCAGAAGATAGAATGATCCAAGTCTCTTTTGCACACACTATATCAGACGAAATCCACGGAGTAAAAAGGGAATTTATTCAGGTAACATACTATGCGCGCAGTATGGGAACTTGTCACAAAACTTTGAGAAACTTTTAGGTTCTCAAAGACAATCCTTATCTAAGTATGGCTTAGACTATATTCCTTTTTCAAGCAAAAAGAGTTCAAAAAAAGTTTTTGTGAAAGAAGGATTTTCAAAGAATGATGCATGTTCTTATTGTGGCATCAATGATCATTATGCTTACTCTTGCAGATTGAGGCAGCCTAGGTATGTTGGGGTTAAATGGATTTGGGTTCCAAAAGGAACAATCTTACCCAACTTAGTGATTACTAACCCAAAAAGGCTTGGGTACCAATTTCAAAAGTTTGATGTGTCTTTGTAGGTATGTATGAGAGCTAAGACCAAGAAGAACATGTGGTATCTTGATAGTGGTTGTTCTCATCACATGACTGGAGACAAAGCCATGTTCTCAACTATTTTATCTAAAGATGGAGGATATGTTAAAGATAAGATAGTTGGAGAAGGTAAGGTTGGTAAGTCCCTTAATCCTACCATTGATGATGTTTTGCTTGTAAATGGCTTGAAACACAATTTGTTGAGTATAAGTCAGTTTTGCGATAAAAATTGCAAGGTGGTGTTTGAGCCAAATAGGTGTGTTGTCTATGATGATAATGATTATGCTTTATTTGTTAGTTCTAGACATAATAATATCTATGTTGTTGACTTATTTGATTCAAAAGCTTTCAATAAAAAATGTCTTGTTAGCGTAAATGATGATACATGGTTGTGGCATAGAAGGCTAGGACATACTAGCATGCATACCATTGCAAAAGCTTTCAAGGAAAGATTTAGTAAAATGTTTACCAAAAATCAGATTTGAAAAGGATTTAGTGTGTGATGCATGTGTTAAATGAAAGCATTGAAAATCATCTTTTCAAAGCAAAAACTTGATTTCTACCACAAGACCTTTAGAGCTTTTACATATGAACTTGTTTGGTCCCTTTAGCACTCCAAGTCTTGGTGGAAAAACTTATTGTTTTGTGATTGTTAATGATTATTCACGATTTACATGAGTTTTCTTTTTGGCACACAAAAATGAAACTTTTCAAATATTTGCATCATATAGCAAAAGGGTCCAAAATGAAAAAAGGCTACACCATTACTTCTATTAGGAGTGATAGAGATGTAGAATTCTCATGTGAGCCATTTGAATCCTATTGTGAGGAGCATGGTATTTTGCATATTTTTTCTGCTCCAAGGACACCTCAACAAAATGGAGTTGTTGAAAGAAAAAATAGGAGTTTGCAAGAAATAACAAGGATAATGTTAAATGAGAATAATTTGCCAAAGTATTTTTGGACTGAAGCTGTAAATACAACATGCTATGTAGTGAATATGACTCATATTCATTCCATACTAAAAAAGACTCCTTATGAGCTGTGGAAGGGTAGAGTATCTAACATATCTTATTTTCATACATTTGGTTGCAAATATTTTGTCCATAACAATGGAAATGAAGCCTTAGAAAAGTTTGATGCTAAATCTGATGAGGGTATTTTCTTTGGTTATTCATCAATTAGTAAGGCATATAGAGTCTTTAACAAAAGACTTGAGAAAGTGGAAGAATCAATTCATGTCATTTTTGATGAAACTAACCATCTTTCTTCTAGAATTGTTGATGATGATGATGCAGAAACTAGAAG